>JASJET010000500.1:302500-356370 GCA_034092305.1 Diaprepes abbreviatus | reverse complement strand
AGTACTTGTCATAAGTTACTTTGAAAAAAACTTTATGTAAAAACATTATTATTTTAAGTAATACATAAAATGTAGGGCCGAACAAGCCCATAAAAATTACAAACACTATACGAAACATTTTTTGCCTATTTCAGTAAGGTTTATAGTACCTATAACCTTAAGGGTTTTTAAATAAATTAAATTTTGACAATATCTACCTAATTTTCATGTTTCAAATACTTAAGATGTATTTCAAGTTATGTACCGAAATTTAGAGTCAAGTGTAACAATAAATCATATTTTATATCCCAGTTATAATAATCTTGCTATATTATACAAGGTGTCCAAAAATTAAAACTAATCAAATAAGAAATTTAAGTGGCTATAAATTGATTAATTTAAATAGAATGCTATACTTTTTAACTTACCAGAAAATGTACCTTTTAAATACCTATCGAATGATATAAGGATGTTCTATAGCTAAGTCTTCGCGTTTTCACACAATACGTCAAATAATCGTTTTCTGCACCATTTTGTGTTTTTTGAATAAATGTTCTAATGTATCTACTTGCCTATGGCATTAGAAACATCAGATAATTCATTTAATCTGTCAGTTTAGGTCTGCAAAGCCTGTTGTTATGATAACGGTATTATTTTTTGTAACTGTGAAACTTCATTTATTGAATTCAATTATTTCAATATTGTTGTGTTATTGCTTTGTGAAAATGAAGATGTATCCAAAGGAAGAGCGTATTGACATGATTTTTATTCTTGAGAATGTCATTAAAATTGTTTGTTGGCTTCTCGAGTCTATGCTCAAAAGTTTCCCGAAAGAAACCATCCTAAACCAGTCGTTTTTGTGAGATTATTAAACCAGTTTCGGGAAAGTGGAAGTGTCAGTTATAAAAAATTTGTTATAAGGAAACCTGTCACTGAGGATGAAGAAAATGTTTTTACTGTACTTGGTTCAGTAATTCAAAATCCCAATATTACCCGGAATCATATCTCCGAAAATACTAACATTAGCCAAGCAAGTGTTTCAAGGATTCTTAACAAATACAGATTTTATCCTTATAAATCCAGCTTTGTCAATAGCTTCACGGAAATGATTTTGACACCGAACTGAAATCTGCTTGGGGTGTTGAATAAAATGGCAGAAAATGAACACTTCTTTGATAATGTGTTGTTTTAGTGATGAATGTACTTTTCATAACAATGGTTTTGTGAATTGATACAACTTCCATTACTATCTGATTCAAATCCGCATGAATACAGAGTTATGAGAAACCAGAATAGGTGGCTAGTTGATGCGTGGAAGGGAATACTGGGTCCGTACTTCATTGGACCCTACTTTCTGGAAGGACCTATAAATGGTTTGATGTTTTGTGATTTTCTGTTACACTAACTTTAAGTGTTGTTAAAAGATGTCCTTTTAAATATTAGAGCAACTATGTGGCTTCAACTGGATGGAGCTCCGCCTCATTATCATCGCGAGGTTCCGCAATATTTAAATGTCAACTTTCGGAGCAGGTGGATTGGAAGAGACGAATTCCAAAATTGGCCCCCGAGATCTCCGGATTTACCTCCACCAGATCTCTTTTTATAGGGATATGCTAAAGAAATTGTCTACAATGCGCCCTCGACAACACCACAAGATATAAAAATAGGCATATGGGATGTTATTACCATGATTGCTGTTATAGCCTGTTGAACGACTATAATTGCATTCCGAGTTTCTGAACATCTGTAAAGATTATCATGGTTATCATTCTTATAGTTGTACATTACCTGTCATTTCCAAATGCCATAGGCAACTAGATACAATAAAACATCCATTCAAAAAACACAAAATGGTGCAGAAAACGATTCTTTGGCGTATTCTGTGAAACCGTGAAGACTTAGCTATAGAACACCATACCATTTCGATAGGTATTTTAAAGGTACATTTTCTGGTGAGTTAAAAATATAGCATTCTATTTAATTTCATCAAGTTACAGCCACTTAAAGTTATTATTTGATTTGTTTTAATGTTTGAACACCCTGTATAATATAGCAAGTTTATTATAGTTGGGATATAAAATATGATTTATTGTTACACTTACACTGTAAATTTTGAGTACATAACTGAAATACTTCTTAAGTATTTGAAACATGAAAATTAGGTTAGGTTTGTCAAATTCAAATTATTTAAAAAACCCTTTAAGTACTATAAACCTTATTAAAATAAGCACATATTTTGACCAGATAATCCAAAAAATGCAATAATTTTCATTTAAAAAAACACAACTTTGATACTTTCAGAGCTTTTGGGACCACCCTGTATAATATTAAAATAATTTTAAAAAGAACTATATTAGTCCTCCATGTATCCCAAAAGTGAAACTTTTTTAAACTCACGTATTTTGGTCGCAATATTCTCTGCCCAACAGGGTGAGTAACCCTGTATATATATATATTACACATAATTAATTTTCTCTGGAAAAACTGATAAATAACACTAAATATTTCTTAGAAATTTCGTTGTTATTTTTCCAATCTATACCCAAAAATTTGGAATGAACTACACCTACATAGTTAGTGGCTTTAGAGACCCTCTTCAAGACAAACCCATCAGTGCAATCATCTACCTTGATGGATTATACAATACACCTTATTTTACTATCAATAATATCAGAAAACAATAAGTGGTTTCACTATTGATCGGCAATAAATCCAACACCACGCTGGTTATTCATCTAAAATTTATACTCATACCCTCAGTTTTATTACCTTCATAAAGATATTAACTCATTTTCCAATAAATGCAAATTAGCAATACCCATAAAGACCCTTCGTATAATTTTATAGATTTTATTTGCATAAAATATATATATGGCCTGTAATCTTTATTATTTTCATAAGGAATAATGATCAATCATCATGACGAAGAAGTCACGTGTGATGCAAATGTAACTAGTTACGCCCACTGCAACTTAATTTACCGTTAGATCCCCCAGCTTATGTTCATGTTGCAGCCCTTTTATGTGACGTTGTTATAAAGTTAGAACAGGAAATTAATCTTTATCTTATTAAATGCATCCCAAAATTTAATTAAGAGCCATTACATATGAAATCATCAAAAAAAAATTGTTGCCGTAGGGGAACGAGGTGCTAGTTGTAACGATTTTTAGAGAACCTATATATTTTGATATCTACCAGCTGAATTACTACGTATTGAACATTGGATTCATACGTTAACTTATCCATCATTAAATCAAGTAGAAAAAACACCAACGTTATTCGTATTTCTTTCACAACAATTCTTTTTCGCAGAAAAGTGCCGTATTACAACTTACCCCGGATGTGGGATTAGTTATAATATCTATTGGGGCAAGTAATAACAGTACAAAAAAATCGAAATTGAGAACATTTGAACTCGAGTCTCAAGGGTTTCCTGCAAGAAACCATTCTAAACTAGCAGTTTTTTGTGAGACTATTAAACCAATTTCAGGACAGTGGAAGTATCAGTTATAAAAAACCTGTTATAAGAGAAAACCTGTCACCGAGAATGAAGAAAATGTTTTACTATACTTGGCTCAGTGATCCAAAATCCTCAATATTATTCGGAATCAGGCGCGGATCCAAGGGGGGGGGGGCGATCGCCCCCCCCCCCCTGAGCTCTGAGTTCAGAGAAATATAGACCCGATTTTGCCTCTTATACTATAGTTTATTCAAAAACTAGAGAAAGTAATAAATCATTTTTAACCATTTTTTCCTTGCAAACTGTGTTTTTTTAGTCCGGTGTCTTTGGCAAAATCTGTTAGACACATATATTTTTCGTAGAAATGGTTTTGAAATTTTATAATCAAAAATATCGATCTATAATAATGGACTATTTGGGTTGGATAACAATAGATATTTGGAAGTATGAGGTGTTAAAATGGATTTTAATCCTTGTCAAACCGTCGGAAGGAGGTTTATTTTATCCCTAAGTATTTATGGCATATAATAGTATTTCGGTAATAAACTTAAAATAAAAAGCTTTTATAATATTATTTTATTTTTTACTATTTCAACACACACACACACACGCACACACACACACACACACACACACAGATACAAATCATAACTGTATTTTATTATTTTTAATTTTGTCATAAAAACTATTTTAGGCACCTTCAAACAAAAACGTAGCTTTATTCTATCAAAAAATTTAAGTTATAATTTAAATATTTACAAAATACCCATTGTCAAAAATACAAAAAATTAAGCATATATAAAAAAATAAGATTAGTCTATATAAGATCAAAATTTTTTTGAGGCTTCGGTCCGGATTTTATTATTAATTAAAACATTTTTAGGACATTGACGTTTCAGTTTATTTATCTCTTAAATCATCTGCAGAATTTACAATTAAAAACCAAAAAAAGATTCGAATATAATTAGTTTTTTATATGTTACAGTTAAAAATAGACCTACTTTAATTTATTTCTATTGTACTGATATCTTAATTTAATTTACTTTATTATATGGAAATCGATAGCCCCCCAAAAAAATGCTAATTCTCATGCTAAGAAAAAGACACAAATACAATAATAAAATAATAAAAACTTACGGCTACTTGAAATTAAATATATATAAAATTAAAGAAAAATATATAAAAATATATAAACAGCATTAAACAATAAAATACAACCAAAACCAAAATTAAAATAATAAATTGTGTTTACACTGGTAAACATTACGTATCTAATTCCTAATCAAAGTCAGTGAAGCTATCTTCGCTCAAATTAATTATAATTGGTTCCTCTATATCACAGATCATGAGATTAAGTTTCCACATTTTATATTATTCTTTTATTATATGGATTTTTCCCATTTTCCGCAGTAACTTTATTCAAAAAAATCTTTCAAAACTTTAGTTACATTACTAATTTTGTAAGTTGTGTTATTTCTAGTAATTCTACCTTTTACATGAGAGACATATTTCCTTCTTCAACGAACAGTTTTCGGACGATCTATAAGCACAGATTTTCTATTTGGTTTTTCCCAGCAAAAATTAAGTTCTCTGAGCAATTTCCAGAGTACAGTTCTTTTAATTTCAGGTAAATCGCGATCTTCATTGATTTTAGTTAGAATTTTGTTGACGATTGGGTT
The DNA here is from genome assembly GCA_034092305.1 of Diaprepes abbreviatus. NCBI lineage: Eukaryota > Metazoa > Arthropoda > Insecta > Coleoptera > Curculionidae > Diaprepes > Diaprepes abbreviatus. Next base: position 351,252 of record JASJET010000500.1, on the reverse strand, counting down.
CTGCTTCTCATAATAAAATGTATGTACAACTCCTTTTATTGCAGTTTTCATCTCTTCTTCAACGAGGTTTTTCTTCTGCCTGTGATCGATATGGCTTGGGAGTACAAACAATTCCATTATTTTTTTTCTCCTTCAGTTGTGATGTTGGAACACATCTCAAAGAACTTTCAACATTATTATTTTTAGTCGTAATAAGTTTAAGGATTTTGGAATAAATATAAAGGTGGAAACCCTATCTTTTGGGTGTCTCACTAATCTCAAATCATATATAAAAACAAGCGCAAACAAGAAAAATCACTAAGGACACACTGTAAGCTGTACTTTGCTTGACAAAAATTAAATTAAACTATGAGAATTTTATTGTTGCAGTAAATTTATAAAAGCTTATAATTAAATATAATTTGATTCACGGCAGTTCTCAGTTACCTGCGGCACTGTAGCAGGTAAGTGGAGGTAGTTCTTGAATAGAGTATAGGAATGTGTATTCTTGCGATCGTCTCTCCCTCCAAGAGCTTTAAGTTCAGGAAAATAGAACCGATTCTGCCTTTTATATTAGGAATGTGTATGCTGCTGGCACTCCCCATCGTTGACAACTTGTTTTTCTTGCGATAACCTCCTCCAAGAGCTTTTGTTCACGAAAATAGACCCGATTCTGCTTTTATACTTATGCTGCTGGTATCCCCCTTGTCGGCAACTTGTTTTTACTTGTGATCGCCCCCCCCCCTCTCCAAGAGCTTCAAATATAGAAAAATAGACCCGACCATGCTTTTTACACAAAAAATAGGACCTGTTGCTGGTGTCTACCCCCCCCCCGTTGACAACCTATTTTGGCTTGCCACATTACCGCCCTCCTCAAAGAGAGATGCTGATCCGCCCCTGTTCGGAATCGTATATCCGAAAATACTAACATTAGCCAAGCAAGTGTTTCAGGATTCTTAACACATACAGATTTCATCCTTATAAAATCCAACTTTGTCAAGAGCTTCACGGAAATGATTTTTACAACCGAACTGAATTCTGCTTGTGAGTGTTGTTTAAAGTGGCAGAAAATGAACGCTTTTTTGATAATGTGTTGTTTAATGATGATGTATTTTTCGTATCAATGGTTCGCGAATAGACACAACTTCCATTACTATTCTGATTCAAATCCGCATGAATACAGAGTTATGAGAAACCAGAATGGGTGGTCGGTTAATGTGTGGGAAGGAATTCTGGGTCCATACTTAATTAGATCCTATTTTTTGAAGGACCGTTAAATGGTTTGACTTTTCAGTGTTGTTAGAAGATGTCCTTTTTAACTATTAGAACAACTATGTGGCTTCAACTGGATGAAGCTCCGCCTCATTATCATCGCGAGGTAATTTCACATGAAATCATCAAAAAAAAAAAAAAATGTTTGCCGTAAGGGAACGAGGTGCTAGTTGTAACGATTTTTAGAGAAACTAATATATTTTGATATCTACCAGCTGAATTACTACGTATTGAAGACTGATTAATACGTTAATTCATCCATCATTAAATTAAGTAGAAAAAATGAAAACATTATTCGTATTTCTTGAACAACAATTTTTTTTCGCAGAAAAATGAAGTTTCAACTTATTCCGGGTGTGGGGTTAGTTGTAACATCTATTGGGGTAAGTAATAAGAGTAAAGAAAAATCGAAATTGAGAATATTTGAACTTATATTATTCAGTTATAAAATTAAACTCTACATAATTTGTAACATTAGTCAAAAAATAAAATGAAATAAACGTCTAAACAATTATCAACATGAATATTTAGGTTTTATTTTATTTTGTAGGTCTGCATCTACTTACAATCAACATGGAACTTTTAATCACATTAAATTAAATTAGATACATTTAAGAAACTCTAGAAATTATAATTTTTTCATATCTTACACATAATTATATATATATATATATATATATATATATATATATATATATATATATATATATTTATATATATATATATATATAGTATAAACATTTAATTTCTAAAATTTTTTCTTAACCCATCTTTCTATATAAATGTATGGTAACTTCTTTGGATTAGGTTTCAAAAATTAATACTACTATTCTGTGCTTGACGTTTCGCCCAACGTAGTGGGCCTTTTCAAAAGTATAATCTAATGGAATATCTGGAAGAAAATGTCATAGAAAAACTTAATATACCGATTCAATTTTCAAAAGGTACGTTGACCACTGTCTAGCAGCTGTCCCCGAAACTGAAATGACACCATACTAAATGCATTCAACAATTTCCACCAAAAGATGCAATTTACATCAGAAATCGAACTAAATGGAAAAATAAATTTCCTTGACCTCACACTAGTTCGAAATTATGAAAGTAAAAAGATTGAGACGATGTGGTACACAAAAGATACATGGCGGGACGCTACCTTAACTATCATCACATCATCCGAAACCCCAAAAGATCAGCGTAATAATAGGTTTGGACTGATAGAGACAAATCCTGCGTGATAATAATTTCCCGAAAAATTCACAAACAGAATAATAAAACAACGAACCTACAAACTGTATAATAAGAACGCCCTTACACAAAATAATAATAATAACAACCCAAAAACATATGTTGCAATACCATACATAAATTCATTGTCAGAAAAGTTACACATATCCTCAAACCAGCACGATATAATAGTTTGCCACAAAACATACAACCACTTGTCACCACTATTTACAAAGCTAAAAAGTAAGGTGACCCTTAAAAAGAAATCTAACATTATCTATTCCGTACCATGTCTAAATTGTCCACAAAAATATATTGGAATGACAACACAATATCTAGACAGCAGATTAAACGGACATAAATACACAAAAAAACGCAACGACAGCATTACACAAACACGAGACAAATTTTAAACATGAATTTGATTTTTCAAAACACAAAGATTCTAACCCAGGGAAAGAAACTACCATAAACTTCAAATAAAGGAAATGCTACATATAAAAAAAGAAAAACAAGCAATCAATGACAAACAAGATATAAAAAAGCTGAGTCAAATATATTTTAACCTAATAAACTAAACTACCTATTGTAGCCCTTATTGTTTTGCAACACACTGTATAGTCATTATCGATAAAATTTATTTATAAATCAGAAAAAGGTTTCCAAATAAAAAAAAATATTTAAGTTGATAGTAACTGAAGGAATCGTCAAATACTTCACTGAGAAACATGGCCAAGATAAATTGAGGGCGTATCTGGATTAAGTTGTAATTTTTAATTTTAATTTTTGATTTTTAATGTCACATTATTTTATTCAATTGATATTTTTAATTAATTTTGTACCATTTAAGTGTTAATTCTAAGTCTTATGAGTTGTGCGTTTGTGACCATGTTAGTTGTATTTTGTTTTTATTTTAGATTATACTTTTGAAAAAGCCCACTACGTTGGGCGAAACGTCAAGCACAGAATAGTAGTATTTAATTTTTGAAACCTAATCCAAAGAAGTTACCATACATTCATATATATATATATATATATATATATAATTATATATATATATAATATATATATATATATATATAACAATATCTCCTGAGACACATTTAACATGTACAAAGAATGTATTCTACCCATTCATCTTATTTGAATCACTGTAGGCTGCACAACAAACTAAACAATACCATTCCTCAGTTTCCGATTCTGAATCAGAAGTCAAAATTTTTTTTAACTCTTTCTGCTTCTTTGTTTTTAACTAATTTGCCCTAACCTTTTCCTCTAACCTTTCCTTTCCCTTTTCTTTACCGTTTCCTTGTCCCTTTTCTCTATCTTCATTGTCTCTTTTCTGTTTCTTTTTCATTTTTTCTTCACGTGCCATTCTTAAGGCTTCCTTTTCAGGTATTTCCGTCAAAACAGGTGATTTTCTTTTGCGTCTACTTATAGTATTTTGTTTCCTCGGTAGTGTCTTTGGTAAATGTCTTACCTTGGATTGTGAAAATTCGTTTAGGCAAACCTGAGCAACTTGGAGTTGGTTCGGTCGCAGTTTCAATGTGACGTATATTTTCAGTGGCACTTATATCCAAATCTGGAGTATAATTTTATAGTTCTGGATTTGCCATATTTGAATCCTGGAAAAATACTATTCAATTCTTAATTTACACTCTAAAGAACCCCTATATCAGTTTTGGAGAAAATCGAAAAATGTAAAATTTTTTAGGATGCCATATTGAATCCGCCAGATTGAGTATTTTCAAAAAATATTTTAAATTCAAAATTAACACTAACAAAAATCCCCCAATACTGATTTTAGACAAAATCGAGAGATGTAGAATCTTTAATCCGCCATCTTGATCCGCTGTACTTAATTTGTTTTAAATAACTTACCTTCAAATTTGTAATATGCGATCCCAAAAACTCCTCCATATCAATTTTGTACGAATTAGGACAATATTCATTTTTTATCCTCCATATTGAATACGCCAAATTGAACTTTTTAAAATGATTTCAGGTTCGTTATGTGTGAGCCCGAAAACTCCCCCATATCAATTTTGGAGAAAATCGAACAAAATTGATTTTTTCTTCAGCCATATTAAATTTTTAAAAAATAATTTCAAAATCGTTATGTACGATCCCCGAAAACTCCTCCGTACCAATTTTGGAAAAAAATTGGACAAATTTGATTATTTTATCGCCATATTGGATCCGCCATATTGAATTTTAAAAAGAAATTTCAGATTCGTTATGTGCGACCCCAAAAATAGTTCCATACCAGTTTTGAAGAAAATCGGACAAAATTTAATTTTTTTGTCCGCTACATTGGATCCGCCGTATCAATTTTTTTTAAAGATAACTCCAGATTCGTTGTGTATCTCTCTCTCTCTCTCTCTCTCTAGCATTACAACCCGGGGTGGATCTTTGCTGACTTCACAATCTGCCTCCACTTGCTGCGATCCATCATCAGTTCCTCCGCACGTTCGACCTTTAGGGTTTGTAAGTCTGCTGCAACATTATCTCACCACCTCATCCTTGGTCTTCTAGCGGCCGCTTTCCTTCTGGGTTCTCTTCCCATACCAACTTGACGATACGTTGATCTTGTCTCATAACATGGTCGGCCATCTTAATCTTTCTGCTTTTATTATTTTCACTATATCTGGCTGGTTATATAGTTCCTCCAATTCCTTATTTGTTCTCGTTCTATATTGCTGTGTGGTGTTATCCCTGACCGCGTCCGTATATCCCTCTAAGCATTCTTCTTTCTGCGATTTTCAGTCTATTCTCATTTTGTTTTGTCAACGTCCATGTTTCACATGCATATGTCATTGCCGGTCTTATAACTACTTGATATATTCTTATTTTCGTGCGGCTGGTATATATTTTTCGATTTCATTATCTTTTGCAGCCATACCAGCAGCGGTTGCCTCCTTGTATTCTGTTGTTAATCTCTTGTGTATATGTTGTTGTCAGAGGTGATCGTAGCTCCCAAATATTTAAACTGATGGGCCCTTTCAAAATTGTAGTGGTCCATAGTCATGTTGTGTCCTATTCTGTCTCGCCGTTCCGTTCTTGTTGTAGCCATATATTGTGTTTTTTCTTCGTTGATTCGTAGGCCAACTTTCTTCGGCGGCATTTTCCAGTTTGAAGAACTCTTCCTTGACACTGGTAGTTGTATTACCTACAATATCGATATCATTATCGAACGCCAATATGATGCGCGGACCTTGATTTCTAAGAGGAGCGTTTTTGTGTTGGTTTTTCGCACGATGCTCTCCAAGGCGACGTTAAGAGGCGTGAAGATGGCGCATCGCCTTGTTTAAGACCACTGTTGATTGTAAAGAAGGTTGACAATCTTCCTTCAAGTCTTACTGCACTTGTAGATCCCTCTACACATGTTTTGGTGAGGTAATTAGCTTCTTCGGTATGCCCAGTTCTGCCATGGCATTCCACAAAATTCCACAAATGTTGTGTATGACCCTGAAAATTCCCCATACCAATTTTGGAGAAAATAGAATAAAAATTAATTTTTTTGGTCACTAATTGCCAGCGCCATCTTGGATTTTACTGCATCAATTTCGTCCAAAAAAATATGGGACCACCGCAGCAACTTCCTGAACATTTCGTAAACGTAAAAAATTCCATTTAAAATCGTTGCCGGTGTTCCGAAGTAATCGGTGTACATACATAAAAAAAAAATAGATAGTCGACGAACTGAAATCCTCCTTCTATTTAGAAGTAGGTTAAAAAACCCTGTATACATCACTTTCATTATTCCAGTCATTGCTTTATTTGAAGAAAAACTATAATTTGCAAAAAAAATATACATAACTTAAATGTTTGATTCACCAGACTATTTGCAAATCATGAAAACGTCGGGTTAGTTATTTTTACTAACAATAAGCAAAGTTCATAAAAATTCCTTGTAAAACAATTCCTCTATCGATTGATCTATACGCATGCCACGCATTTCAGGCATTATACTGTGAGAGGTCAATATGTGAGAGAAAAAGGATAGACGGACAGCTCCGCAGATTCCTCTCATTCTAAGCTAAGCACCGAAGATCTTTAACTCTGTGTTGTCTTTAATAAATACTGAATGTCACTGACAAATAACCAAACATTGCAAGTGCCTTGGCAACGTCTCATTTACTTTATTATACCAGTCTATGATGGCGACGGGCTCGGATTTATTAATATATCATTGCATTCTTTCTTGTTCCGGTAATATGAAAGGAATGTAATGACTTAATTAAGGGACCTGTGGTGATGTATTGGGTAAGATATATAAGAACCGTAATAAAAAATATTTGTACAAATAATAGGGGTAAAAGTAAATGAAAAAACGGCATCCCCTAATTATTGTTCACTTTGAACCTTGGTTCGTAATCTTTAACAAATATATGATTTTAAAAAAAGTAGGTGTAAGTGTCAAATGTTGAATAAAATATTTCCTATTTAAATATTTTCAATTTCTTCTTTCAATTTTATCTATTCACTGCTGGATATAGACATTTTCCAAATTTCTCTACTTCTCGGTGTTCTGTATTTGATACCAACCTTTTCCCGCAATCTGTTTAACACGATCCAGTCACTGTTTGCGGTTTATCAGTACGTCCTTTTTGTAATTCTTGGCCTCCATTGCAATATTTTAAGGTCCATTTGTTGGAATCCTGCCTTGCCACGTGACCTGTCCACTTTCATTTTATTTAGGCCATCTTTGAGATTATATCTCGTTTCGCACTCTATCCCTTAGACTAAGGCCTAGCATAGTCCTTTGTGCAGTTTTTCGCGTTAATTTTTCCACTTCGTATGTTTGTTTACGGGCATTTTAAGGATATTCTATTTTATAAACATTCTTAAATTTTTATAAAAAAAATTAAACCGACTTCTAAAAGTGCGCTGAATAGTAAAAAATAACTAAAAATTTTATATGAAATTGAACTTTTTGAAGTCGGTGCAAAACTACCTGACAAAATGTGGTTCGCATAAACAGATTAAAAATACTTTATTTGTAATTGCTTTTTACCCATAATTTGTATGTATTAGTAGTTATCTATTTCATTTAAAATAATTTGGCTCCAATTACAAAAATTTCAATTCATATAAAAATTTATAGTTATTTTTACACTTTTAGCGCACTTTTAGAACTCGGTTCAATTTTTTTATAAAAATTTTATTTTTGGATTTTTAATCTTTAAGTCATTATGATATCCATAAATTACTAAGTACTAATCGAGATTAGTGTACCTCGCAATGACTAAAAATTCTTTTATTCTTAGAGTTCTCCAAATACCAGTGAAATTGTGTCAAACAAATATTTGGTTTGTCATAGTAAATCTACTATCTTAAATTTCAAATTAATTTTAGATTGGTAATGTAGGCCCCAAAATCTTTCCATTATCGATATTTAAAGAACTTGAGACGTAAATTTCTTAGCCGATATATTTTATACTGCCTATTGGGTTTGTATACGCAATATCAAATTTAGACAATATCTGAAAAGGTAAAATTTTCAGTCTCTCATATTATACCTTATGAACCTAATAGCTGTAAAAAATTAACTCCATATTCGTAATACACCACCCCGAAAACCTCCTAATACCAAATCTGAAAAAATGCTAATAAGGGAAAATTTTCAACCCACCATATTGGATCCGTATGCTGAATTTCAAAAAAATAATTTTAACGTCTTAATCTAATTTAAATTTAAGCCCTTCAAAGCCCCCCATGTACCAATTTTGGATGAAATTCAAAAACTTAAAATTTCTAGACCGTCATATTGCATCTGACATATTAGATTTCTTAAAATATTTCTATATTCGCTATTTACATCCTTAAAAACAATCCAGTCTCACTTTGAACAAATTGAAAAAGGTAAAATTTTTAGTTCGCTTTATCGGATTCGCCATGTTGAATCCTGAAAAAATACTTTTAAAATTCACAATTTACACCCTCAAGAACCCCTTATATCAATTTTGGAGAAAATAAAAACATGTAAAGTTTTTAGGACGCCATTTTGACTCCGCCAGATTGAGTTTTTCAAAACATAATTAAAATCCCCCAATAAAATCAGTATTTTAGACAAAATCAAGAGATGTAGAATCTTTAATCCGCCATCTTGGATCCGCCATATTTATTTTTTAAATAATTTTAGATTCATAATTGCACTTCCTAAAACTCCCCCATATGAATTTTGAAAAAATCGGACAAAATTAATTTTTTATCCGCCATATTGGATACGCCATATTGAATTTTTGAAAATAATTTTAGATTCGTTATGTGCGATCCCGAAAACTCCACCATAACAATCAGCCATATTGAATTTTTAAAAATTATTTTTAGATTCCTCATGTGCCCATACTAATTTTGGAGAAAATCGGAAAAAAATCGATTTTTTTGTCCGCCATATTGAATTTTTTAAAAATATTTTGAATTCGTTATGTGCAACCTCGAAAACTCCCCCATACTAATTTTGGAGAAAATTGACAAAATTAAAATTTTGTCCGCCCTATTAGATTCGTCATTTTCAATTTTTAAAAATAATTTCAGAATCGTTGGGTACAACCCCGAAAATCCCTCCATACCAATTTTGGAAAAAATCGGACAAAATAAAATTTTTTGGCCGTCATATTGTAAGCGCTATCTTGGATTTACTGCACCAATGTCGTCTAAAAAAATATTGGACTACCGCAGCAACTTACTGAATATAATGTAAAAAATTTCAATCAAATCGGTGCAGCCGTTCCGGAGTAATCGGTGTACATACATAAATATATATATATATATATATATATATATATATATATATATATATATATATATATATATATATATATATATATATATATATATATATACTTGACGCAGCAACTTCCTGAACATAATGTAAGACATTTAATTGAAATCGGCGCCACCGTTCCGGAGTAATCGGTGTACATACATAAAAAAATACATAGTCAACGAATTGAGTACCTCCTTCTATTAGATTCGGTTAAAAAGGAAGATCGTCATAACCAAATTTTTGTAAACTTTACCAAGTTTCGTTGTGGAATAGAATGTGGCTAGATTTCCATGCAGTAACTTTTTCCTCTTGTAATCTAATCTAAATTTTAGCTCTTCTTCAAGTCTTTCTTGAATTCATCTAACCTCCTGGTTCTTATATTGTAGATGACGATGGTAATCTTTTTCAGAGTCACAATGACAATTTTGGCAAATTTTTGATTACATTTTGTAGGAAATTAAGATTAATAAGATTGGTATTTCTTCGACAGGGCAAGTATTTTTATTATAGTTTCAGTATTTTCAATAATTTAAGATAATATACTTATCCCATAATATATTGTGAGAAATTTCTCTAATAGCCTTAAAATACGCATTTGCAATAAAACGCTGTGTGACCAAAAAAGGAAAACAAACACTAACGCCATTCGGTGCGCGCATAAAACAGAAGCAGGCAATAAAATCATATTCATGTAGCATATTTTCCTCGGATATTGAGTTACACCCCCAGAACAATACAATAAATAAATCTGTAATATAATATGCACCCCCGAGCATGGGAACGTCTATTGGATTATATGCGGTTTACACGGATTAACCCTGGCTTTTTAACGCTGGCATATTGAATGTGTAAAAAGATATTAAACGGTTTGATTTATTTAGCGCGTGCCCACCATTAAAATGTTTGTTAAGGAATCACGCTGTTTGATTTTCACACAGAGATGAAACTTATTAATAAAATAGACTGAGACGTGAAAAAAACCATATAATAATTTGGGCAATAGTTGACTCATTCCGATATTATTTGATGGAAATTCATTCTATGAAATGAAAAACACATGTTTCACCGGATCGCTCCCCCCCCCCCTCCAGAGCTTTGCGTTTAGGAAAATGGACCCGATTTTTCCTCTTATACTACAATTCATTTAAGAACTAAAGAGAGTAATAAATCATTTTTTACCCTTTTTCTCTTTGCAAACTATCTGTGTTCTTTAGTCCGGCGTCTTTAGCAAAATCTGTTAGAAATATATATTTTTCATAGGATGGGTTAGAAATTTTATAATCAAAAAATACCGGTCTATAATAATAGACTAAAATGTAGCCTTATTCTCTCAAAATTTAATACTTACAAAATACCCATTGTCAAAAATACAAAAAGTTAAACACATATAAAAAAATAAATTCGTCCATATAATATTAAAATATTTTTGGGACTATTGGTTATTTTATTATTAATTAAAAACATTTTTTAGGGTATTTGACGTTTCAATTTATTTATTTCTTAAAATCATCTGCAGAATTACAGTTAAACACTATAAAGGAATTCAAATGTAATTACTTTTTTTATGTTGTAATTAAATTAGACCTACTTATTTTTATTTCTATTGTACTGATATCTTAATTTAATTTACTTTATTATAAGGCAAATACGATAGCCCCAAAAAAATAATGTAAACATGTTAATTCTACACACTTAAGAAAACGACACAGATACAATAATAAAATAATAAAAAACTTAAGGCTAATTAGAATTAAATATATATAAAATTAAAGAGTGGGACACACTAAAATAAAAAAATTTAAAAAAAATAAAAAAAACATATAAACAACATTAAACAATAAAAAACAAGAAAAACAAATATTTAAATAATAAATTATGTTTACACTAGTAAACATTACGTATCTAATTCCTAATCAAAGTCAGTGAAACTATCTTCGCTCAAATTAATTATAATTGGTTCCTCTATCTCACCGATAATGAGATCGAGTTCTCACATTTTTGTTTCGTTCTTTTATTATATGGATTTTTCCAAATTTCCGCAGTAACTTTATCCAAAAATCTTCAAAAGTTTAGTTAAATTACTAATTTTGTTAATTGTGTTATTTTTAGGCAACTCTACCTTTTACTTGAGAGAGATATTTGCTTCTCCAACGGAAAGTTTCTGGACGATCTATAGGAACAGATTTTCTATCTGGTTTTTCCCAGCAAAAATTAAGTTCTCTGAGCAATTTCCAGAGATCAGTTTCTTTTTTTTTCAGATAAATCGCGATCTTTATTGATTTTAGTTAGAATTTTGTAGACGGTTGGGGATCTGTTTCTCATAATAAAATGTATGTACAACCCCTTTAATTGCAGTTTTCGTCTCTTCTTCCAACGAGGTTTTTCGTCTACCTGTGATCGAATGTGGCTTGGGAGTACTAACAATTCCAGTAGTTTTTTCTCCTTCAGTATTCGGTACATAGTAGATTTTCCAACTCCTGTCATGTTGGAACACATCTCAACAGAGCTTTAACATTATTATCTAGATATTGATATCTTAAAGCATCATAAACATTCATTATAATAAGTTTTTCGTTGAGGAAAAAATACCCTGGTTTAACGATTTTTGGAATAAATATAGAGGTGAAAGCCATGTCTTTCGGGTATCTCACTAATCTCAAATAATATATAAAAACAAGCGCAAACAAGATAAATCACTAAGAACAAACTGTAAGGTTGTACTTTGCTTACTGACAGAAATTAATTAAACTATCAGAAATTTTATGTCGCAGTAAATTTATAAAATATATTTAAATATAATGAAATATAATTAGATTTACGGCAGTCCTCAGTTATCTGTGGCACTAAAGCAGGTACGTTGGAGGTTTCGGTAACAGTCTTATTAATCTCTCTAGTTCTTGAATAGAGTATAGGAATGTGTATGCTTGCGATCGCCCCCCCCCTTCCTAAAAGCTTTGAGTTCAGGAAAATAGAACCCATCTACCTTTTATATTAGGAATGAGTATGCTGAGTATGTGACAACTTGTTTTTCTTACCATACTGTACTTTGTGATATCACCGCCCCCCACCCAAAGAGAGAGGCTGTATCCGCCCCTGTACTGAGCTATATTTAAGATTATGAAATTATTCATACCAATTATTTGCCTGCATTTAATATTGCATTGACTGGGTTTTTCAATATATATAAAAAGGTTAACAATGGAAACTGGCTGCATATAATAATATGATGCACAAACTCATTCATGTCTCACTTTCAAAAGAAAATTGTAGGAAAATTGAATCGTGTTAAACAGATATTCGATTTCGTCTAAATTGGCTTTGCTTATAAATACATTAACTCAGATTTAGACAATTTATTTAGTAAATTTTTCGATTTTTGATTCGTGATCAGCGACCCCAAACACCCCCCTTCCAAGTCATAAGAGTACTTTAAAAAATATGGTTACGAAAAATATATGCCGAAAAACTGTATGTCCAAATGAAAATTATAAACTGTTTGCTCATATTTTTAAGTGGTCCCAATTTTTGGACAGATTAGAGATTAAAAGTGATGTCGATTGTCCCATATATATATTATATATATATATATATTATATATATATATTTATATATAATATATATATATATATATATATTATATATATATATATATATCATATATATATATATATAATATAGGAATTAAAGGGTTAAAAAATGTAGTGTCCATTCTTCTAACTAGCCTCTCAAAAATACTTTTAAAAAGTGAATATACAAAAGAGTGAGTGACTACAATTGGTTTGTGATGTAATTAACTATTGTTTAAAACAAAAAATCTCTGTTCTTAATGCATCCGCATCAGTTGAAAAAGATTCGAAAGAATCGAAACGTCTTGATAAATAAAAAATATATATGTATATATTATATATATATTATATTATATATATATATATATATATATATATATGTACAATAAGTATGACTACTGTATATATGTAGTTTCAATATAAAAATGAACCATATTCCCAAAAAAATAACCAACTAAATATATATATATATATATAATATATATATATATATATATATATATATAATATATATATATATATATATATTCTGATTCTTGAACCATAGATTATACCATTTTTCCTTTATTTTGTCTTTTCTTGGGTTTAGGTTCTATATTTAACAAAAAATGCAAAACAATTGACGTTTCGCCCTTAATTTAAGGCATTTTCAAAATTTTTTTCTTCCTAAAATATTTTTATATAATTAAAACATTCACATAAGAACATATCTACAATTTTAAAAACAAACAAGGACACTTTAAAAACAGTATTTAAATTTTTAAAATTTTTAAAAAATATTTAATTTTACCGGTACATACCTTGACATTTTGTTACTCTATTACTAAATAAAATTCATTCTTACATCGTCTACTGAGGATACAATGGAATGCGAATGTGTTTTATTATTTATATATTTTTTTATATTTTACAATGCACATTAAAAAAACAAATAAGGTATACGTTTAGTTTTATGTTAAGAGGATATTCAATTTTTGATTCTTATTTGACAGGATCGAATACTTAATATTTTTGTTTAAATTAGGCTTGTGTAAATGTGGCTCAAATTTCCCATAGCTGTTCTATCGTTAACAGTGTTTTTAATCTTTTTAAATTTCAATCATTTCCTTATCTGTAATTTTTGGTAATTCATATCTTTGTTTTTTATTATGGTACTGTTATAATCGAAAGTATGTTTCGTCCTGTGTGTGTCTGTTTAACGCTGTTGAGGCGTTTTCGTATATTTATGGCCATTTAATCTGTTCTTCAGCAATATGCACGTCATACCTATATTGTCTTGCACAAATTGTCCCATTGGCAGCTGTTAAAAACAGATTTCGGTTGTTAAATTAGTAAAAATTCAATATTTGAAGACAGGGGGAAGGAGCTAGCGGGTAACAGAAAAAATGACTCGTAGTCTACGAGAAAATAGTTTGGGAACCTCTGATTAATAAAATGGCCACCATTTTAAAGATGAAACTTATAAAACATTAAATTCTGATACTTGGAAATTTAAAAGTTGAGATTTCTAGTTTAGTAATTGTAGAAAAATAAAAAAAATAGTAACTTGTCATACTGCAGTGATGGCTAATTTTCGTTCGGGTGACTTACAAAATATCATCTCCTTGAGTAATAGCAATCATTACGTATTGTTGGAGAATATATTAGATATCTAGTGTAAAAAAAAACAATATAAGAAAAATTAGATCATTCTGTCATTTTTAACGATTATGTTACAGTGTTAAGTATTTACAAGAACAAACTAGGTCTACATGAAAATCAGCATAGTAAGGCGCTTTTGTACTAATATACATATACGCATTCCATTCTTGAACACCATTAACCTTTTCATAGCTAGACGCCCACCGTTACATCTCAACTAGTTTGTGAGATGTTAATTATTTTATATCTTTGCGCGCTCCACGACACCCATTTCAATTAATTAAGAAAAATGTTGATTGTGTAAACAAGTGGGATTATTAAGGTTGTGGGCGATATCTTACGCTGTGTTGACAGTTTATTATTATTATTACTGTTAAATTATGATGTTGCTCAGATATTATTTATGTGTTTCTAGCAACTGACCAACTGCCACAGCTTTTTTTAATGTTCCTTGCTTTTTTATGTTTCGGAAATTAATTTGATTTTAGATTAAAAATAACATAGTTAGATGATTTTATATAAGCGGTGTTTTTGTTCCTACACACACCTTTTGGAAGTAACTGCGTTGTGTAAAAGGAAGTTAAATATATGCTTAATCCCGCAACGTCTCTACTGTTAAGTGTAAGGTTGGTGGAGTTAAGTTTGTATTATTTGTCTCCATTGTTTTTTGTCCTGCGTTAATCTTCTAATTTAACTCCACGCTACACCCTTGTTACGGTTAAAAATTGATCTTAAATAATAAATATTTTCATTTACATTTGTCTACATTAAATTACAGGTTCAGATTACTAAAGTAATAAATAGATTTTTGATTTGTACGTTTTTCTTTAAAGGTTGTCAATGACATGTATAACTTGAAACGTGAATTTACAGTAAACGATGTTTTCTACTATAAAACTAATGATTACCTTTTGTTTTTCATTCATTAATATTGGTTTCATCTATATTCAGATCATTCCTTTTGTTTACATTTTGAAATTTTGATTGACATCGAAACTTAGCATATTTCTGTAATTGGTAAATTTCGTTAGGTACCTAGAGACAATGTATCACAGATTGGAAAAACGTTTTCTTAATGATTGGATAAATATAAACAGTTTTTTTTGTTTTCTTGTTGATTTTTCTTTCTTTAGGAAATGTTTATTTATTTCACCTATCAGCTGTTAAATAGTCAAGTCCACTCAATTTCTTAAAAAGTTTTTAGGGTTGCCTATAAGATGGCACATCAGTTGAATATTATCGAAATGCTAAATTTGAAATAGGATTGAATTGACTTTTTTTTATTATGTTGTTTTTAGTATATTAGTTGAATATTTCCCCTTTACTTTACTAGGTAGAATTTTTGGTAATTATAATATTGTAAATTTGACCCTCAAACTAATTCGAACTAATTGGATTTCATTTTTAAATATTTCGAACCCATTAAGTAATTTGTTATTGGGATTCATTTTGTAGGACGAGGCAGTTTCGATTATTAAGATATTGGTTGTCTCGGTCTGATTTTAGTACTGGCCAGTTTAAAATGAAATAGAAGAATTTTTGCATATATTTTCCGGAAGTAGTTCAAATTGTATGATAAATTTCAAGGGTTCGAGATTATGGCTACGAGATTAAGGTTATTTTTTTTGGATAGATTTTGATGGACGTTTTTATTAAGTTTTTTTGGTAACTTCCGTTGGAAGGAATGTGCTAGTGACTTGAGAGAAATCGTTCTCTTTGGCTATCTGATGCAAGAGCGTGAAGAAGTGGTCTAGTTTTACTATTTTCCCAAGTTAAGGGATTTGGTCATAAATGGTCGATTAAAGTAATAAAACCAAGTCGAGGTGCAAAAATTTTTGGTGATTTTGGTCGTTTCACCCTACAACCAGTTTGGCGATTATTTTCTTCAGCCAGCTCAGAAACAACGGCATAACAGTTATCAGATGCCACCATTTTCTTGAGTTCGAGGGTCTTTGGGAAAACTATAGTACGTCTTTGGGATAAGTACAATACGTCTTTGGAATAATTACGTCTTTGGGGATAACTACAGTATGTCTTAGAATAACTTCAGTGTCTTTCGGGATTTCTTCAGTTTTTTTTTGGATGGAGTTTGGGTTATCGTGCTGCACTTGTGGGATTGTGAGCCTCTGAAAGGGACAATCTCCGTATTAAGCCAGGGCAACGTCCTTTCTGGTGAAGCCGTCTATGTCACAGGCCTTGTTTAACCACCTGTTTGAAACTGATTCCGCTAAGTGCCTAGTTTCAGCCAAAGTATGTACACCAGAGTCTCTGCTGTTAAGCCTAATGGATATTAAACCTGTATTTTTAATCGATTAGTTATCTAAGCAAAGTTCCCTTTTTGATTACCTAGAAGACTAACAAGTAAGGGATGTTATGTACATGATTTTGAACCTTTTTAATTAATAGACTTTAAATATTTGAACTTTAATATTTTTTTCTAATGATATTTATCCTTTGCTAAATTTACCGTATCATATAATATTTGCGGCGAACCAGTAAACTATGTAAAGTGAAACGCAGTCGACTTCGTTGCGCTACAACCTCAAATTTAAATGTTTTATTTTGCGATACCCTACTGTAATTGAGGTTTTTTTTATGGTTCCATTTTTAGAGTCCCAGAGTGGTCAATTAACCATTTAATAATTGTTTAAAGTATTGAATATTATAATGATAAATTTATTGAACATTTTAATTGCTTAACAATTGAATATTTTGGAAACTAGTTATTTTTGTTCAAATTGTAACAAACTTTTTAGTAAAATTTTAAGATTTCTTTAGAGTACAAAAAATCCAAGATTTCACCCTTCTTCTCTACCTTTTCCCTGATTTTATCTATTCATCTTATCCTTGTCTAACCTTTCTCGTATCTTCCGGCACTCGCGTTTAAAAAACTATTTTGTAAGTCTGCCAACCGCATTCGGCACACATAACCAAACCATCTCAACGGTTCCTCTATAATTTTCTTGTTAATGGGCCCTATTTGCAGGTTTCGTGTGAATATCTCATTTCTGATTTTGTCTCTTTTGCTTTATCTTCTATTCTTTTTTGAATCATTTTTCTTGTCATTTTGATAAGGTTCATGAGACGCTACTGTACATGAGTATTGGTCTCATCACTCTCTTCACTATTTCCATTTTTATCTTTTTAATCGACTTCTAAAAGAAACAGCTTCTCAAATCGTCGACTATGTATTTTTTGTAATGTATGTACACCCATTACTCCGGAATGGCGGCTCCAATTTGAATGAAATATTTTACGTTACGTCAGGAAGTTGCTGCTGTGCTCCCATATTTTTTTGGATGAAATTGGTGCAGTAAAATCCAAAATAGCGGTTAAAAAAAATTAATTTTGTCCAATTTTTTTCAAAATTAATATGAGGAAGTTTTTGGGATCGCATATTACGAATCTGAAATTATTTAAAAAAAAATAAAATATGGCGGATCCAAGATGGCGGATTAATAATTCTAGATCACTCGATTTTGTCTTAAATCAGTTTGGGGGATTTTTTTTAGTGTTAATTACGAATTTAAATATTTTTTGGAAAACTTAATCTGACGGATTCAATATGGCGTCCTAAAAATTTTACATTTTTCGATTTTCTCCAAAAACTGATATAGGGGGTTCAATATAGGGGATTAAATATTTTACATTTTTCGATTTCGTTCAAAGATGGAACTAAATCTTCTTTGAGGATATAAATAGTGAATATAAAATTATTTTAAGAAAATCTAATACGTCAGATGCAATATAACGGTCTAGAAATTTTAAATTTCCGGATTTCATACAAAATTGGTACTAGGGGGCTTTAAAGGGTTTAGATTTAGATTATATTAGGACGAAAAATTATTTTTTATAAATTCAATATGGCGGATCCAATATGATGGGTTGAAAATTTTTCCTTATTCACATTATTTTAGATTTGATAATAGGGGGTTTTCGGGGTCGTGTATTACGAATAATTTTTTACAACTATTAGGCTGATAAAATTCAATATGAGTGACTGAAAATTTAGAGTTTCCGATTTTATCTAAAATTGATATTGCGGGGTTCTTGGGGCGTACACAAACTAAATAGGCTGGATAAAAATGTCGGACTAAGAAATCTACGTGTCAAATTCTTTAAATATCGATATCGGAAGGTTTTGGGGCCTATATTACAAATCTAAGATTAATTTGAAAATTTAAGATACTGATTTGCTATGACAGACTAAATATTTGTTTGACACAATTTCACTGCTATTTGGAGAACTCTAAAAATAAAGAATTTTTAGTGGTTTATTTTTGGGTGATTTACAATTTTGGATAAAGTGGATACTTTTTGGCCACCGTGGAGTCATTGTGATGTACACTAATCTCGATTAGTACTTAGTTCAAATAATTTATGGATATCATAATGAATTCGAAACTAAAAATCGATAAATAAATTGAAAAAAAAAAGCACGCTAAAAAGGGAAAATATCTATAAATATTTATTTGAAATTGAAATTCTTGAAGTCGGGACCAAATTATTTCTAAATGAAACCAGTAACTACTAATATATAAAAATTATGGTAAGAAAGCAATTAGAATAAAGTATCATATTTGATAAGGTATTAGTTAGGCGCCGACTTCAAAAATTGGAATTTCAAATTAAAATTTATAGCTATTTTTCACTTTTTAGCGCACTTTTCGAAGCCGGTTCAATTTTTTTGTAAAAATTTTATTCTATACTTCTTTTTTTTTCCTAGAAATGTTTGTCTTTATTTTATTGCATATGCTTCCTATTATTCCCATTCTTTCATTTATTTCCTATTCTGTTTTTCCATTCTCTTCAAATTTGCGTCCAAGTACTTGAAATGATCTACTTGCTCAACTTGCTTTACATCTAGTTTTATTTCATCTATTTTCTTTTTAATCATTGTTTCTCTTATTTATCTTTGCTAATTCTTCCTCTACTACTTCAAGATTTTATTGTAGGTTTTCTTCTATATCCGCTATTAAGGTCATGTTGTCTGCCAACATCACCTCATTCAGTTGGGTTTCCTCTTGTGCCATTATCTCAAGTCAGTTGCTTCTTTGCTCATTTCATTTCCTTCATCCAGTACTCTTAGACACAGGAATAAACTTAACACGCATCCTTATTTAACACCCGGCTTTGTTCCAATATTTTTTGATCATTCATTGTTTGTTTTAATTATATTTATATTTTCTCTATTCATATCCTTTAATACTTCTATGGTGCTTCCGTATTCTAAAGATTTTTACTTTTTTCATGTCTATAAAGCATACATATACTTCCGCATTCTTATTTATTATCTTTTCGCTAATTTATCTGGTAGTAAATTTGAAGTCCTATGTGCATCTGTTCTCCTAAATCTATACTGGGTATCTGGGTCTAAGTATGGTTTCTATTTGACTTTTTAATAAAGTTTTATTCTTCTATAATGAGCGCAATGTTCTCTATTTCCGCTCTAATATATAGGCAGTATAATATCTGTTTTCTAGTTCTTGGGTAAGCCTCCTTTTGGGTCTGTACCTCATTCAACATTTGCCTCAACTTATTAATTTATATAAGTATATTTAATCAGTTCCCGCTTGATGTTATCTCTCCCGGGATCTTTGCCTAGTTTTATTTTTTAGTATTTTTTCTAATTCTTCTTCTCTATTCTATCGATTTCTTGTACTACTCTTTCTTCTTCTGTGCCGTCCTGTCGTTTTACTGCTTCCATAGATGTTAGTTCTTCAAAGCACTCTCTCCATATTCCATTATTCTATCTTCATGTGATATTATATTTCCCTCTGTTTTAATGTACCATAGAATATTTTTTATCTTTTCTGTACTTTTTTGTCATATTGTGCCCAAATTTCTTCCACGTTTGCACTCTTTCCTTTTTTCTTCGTTTACTTTGCAGTTTTCATAATTTACTCTAATCGATATTGATGATTTTGCGCTGGATGATATTTTATATTATTTGTTTTCCGAAATTTTCTAATAATCCTTTAAACATCGGTTTGGTTTACCTGTCGTAAACCTTGCAAACAAACACAAAATTATTATTCGAGTTCTATTAAAACAAATTATAATGTTTTTTTTTTTTGCTTTTTGACACAATTTCGAAAGGAAATAACTTGAACAACTTCAAAATTCATCTAATTCACTACAATAATATCTAAACGGCAATAAAATTTTAGAAAAATCTTTTTTTATTTCCAGACATTTTTTATTATTTTTCTTGCAATATTTATCAACAACAGATACCAACTACAAATGAAACAAAAAATAACGTACATACCTTATTTATCAACCTGCAACAATTTTGAACATATATGTATTACAATTCTATTCTATTCACGTCTAATTTTTGAGAATAATGTTAGTCCTTCGCCAAAATGTCCAGAAAAAATCAATCAACTAAAATAAAAATTATTTTAATAAGAATAGTAAAATCTGACCATGGAACTATGAAGGCCGAATTGACAGCCGAATTTGTCAGGAGGGTAAGGCGGGTATTACGAACTAATTTAAATAGTGGAAATTTGTTTAAGGCGCTCAACACGTATGCTTGCTCTGCGCTGAGCTACTATTTTGGAATTGTAAAGTGAAGCAGGACGGACATCCAAAACCTCCAAAGAAAAATAAGGACACTCTTAACAAAAGCACAAAACATCACCCTCGGAGTACTATTGAATGTACAATGCTTCCAAGACACAAAGGAGGAAGAGGATTGGTGGATATTGGTAAGCAGCTCGACCAACAAATAATAAACTTATGTTCATATTTCCACAGGTTAGCGGACTCTTCCACACTACATCGAGCAATATGCGAGGCAGACGATTCAACGCCGCTATAGCTGAGAGAACAAGATATTTTTTCTCACCACCAAACAGACCAAGAGAAGTTACAAACCTGGCTACGGAAGCCACTTCATGGACGGCATCCAAATGAAGTCAATCAGGACAATGTCGACAACTCAGCGTCGAACTACTGGTTGATTTCAGGACAGATGTTTCCGGAAACGGAGGGCTTCTTGTTAGCTATTCAAGACCAGGTTATTCCGACGAAGAACTATCGGAAGTTCATCATTAGAGATCCCTCAATAGAAAATGACCAATGCACTACACAAATACTATTATATAATTTAGAGCCTGAATAGTATCTGGGAATTCTAGATGTCTTCTTTTTTAAGTTCTATTGTTAACTAATAAAATTTATCTTTGATCATAAAAATTCTTTTTAATTGTACTGTGGTTTACAACAATAAGTGTATTTATTATTAATTTAAAATTAGACATCCCAAAACAATAAATCTTTTTCAAAATTATATAAAAAGAAATATTGAAATAAGATCCGAAATTCCTAGTGGCCGGCTAATAATTTACATCCTGGGGTTTCATTGACAACATAAAAATCTTATACATTATGTAAATCCGGGCGTTATCTCCTTCAGTATCAAAAATGTGTAGTTTTGGTAGCGGCTTACAAAAGATGATAATTTACTTATAAAGCGGCTACCTCGTATTATTTTCTTTTCTTCGGTCCTTGTAGATGTCATTCTGTAAACAAATGGCCTGCCAACGGTTTAAGATCCTTTATCTTTTTTATGTTGTTGAAATAGAAAACAAGGCTAGACTTTCGATAATATAATAAAGACCCGTGTTTAGTGTCGAGAAAGAAAAATTAATATGTCAGCTCGAAACAATAACTTAAAAAATTCGACAGGGTTTTTGCTTGCTTAAAAAATGGCAACTAATAAGTTTAATTTATGATTTGGGTGTTATCGTTTTCAACATATTTAAGTACAAAGAGGTATGTTTTTCGACAATTTGATCAGAAATAACAGAAAAACAACTATTAAAGATTCGAAAGGATCAGTTACATCAAAATACATTAAATATCATTCAAATTGGCTACACTAGAAGCAGAAATACTTTTTCAAAAGCAAAGAATAGTACTTTTTTTCTGAGAAGTAAATAAGCAAGGGTACAGCACCTCTGGCTCATATAACACGTAATCAAAAAAATTGTTAAACAATCTCAACCATTTATTACAACTTTTGTTCTTTTGCGAAAGATATATTTCATATTCATACTTGAAAGAAGGGAAAGTTTTTGGAAAAAAATATATGAACGTATAAAGAATATACATGTGGTAAATTAACTGACAAAAAAACAATGAAACAAAAACAAACGACAGAAAAGGAATACTACAAATAACGAAGAAATATTATGAAGAACTGTAAAAATCTACATAGGAAAACCAGTAATAATAATATAAACACCATCGGATCACAATAAGAAATAGATAAAATAAAGGAAGTAATGAAGGATATGAAGTTCAACCGAGCATCGAGAGAGGACAACATAATACCTGAATTAGTGAAATATAGATGAGAAATTCTAGTGGGAAAGTTTAACAAATGACTCGACGAACGGAAAATACCACAAAAATACATACAAGAAAGGGGGCAAATCAGAACCAAAAAATTACAGACCAGTATACTAACTATTCATAAAATAATAAATACACGGTGGACCAACAGCTTCGATCTACAGACATCAGAAAACATTATTGCACACTCAGTGATATCTAGACACTTCGTAACATCCTAGAGAAAATAATTTAATATAACAAAGTTCTATACTTGGCTTTTATCGTCTATAAAAGGACCTTCGATTCAGTTAAAATGTGGACAATAGTAAATTCAGTGAAAAACTGTCGAATCGACTCGAGGTATATAGAACTCATGTCATAAAGTTACAAACAGAATCAGGACAGATTAAACTGGGAAGGGGCATAAGAAAAGGAGATACCATATCGCCGAAGATGTTAACATTAATATTGTATGTATTACATTGGATAAGTTATAGAATTAATATAGAAAGACTTTGCAAACAATGTAGTACTTATAATGCAAGGTCCATTAAAAGGTAAAAGAACTAAAAGAATAATTAAAAGACGTAGAGTTGACAATGAACAGTAGTAAAACAAAAATAATGAAAAGAATTACCAAATCATATAATCAAACAATATGTTTAAATGAAATGTCAATTGAAGAAGTGAAGAAATACATATATCTGGGTCAAAATTGATGAGAAATGCAAATAGTGAACCAAAACCAGAGAATAAGACTGACCTGGACAGAATCAAATCAAATTTTTATTAAGAACAAATCAGAATTCATTCTTTTCTCTAATTTATCTACGTTGTTAGCAGATAAATATAGAATGGTGTCATCAGCAAAGAATGTGAAAAAAAAACATGGGAAATAAAAGGGGGCTACATTGTTAGTTACTTGTCCTGTTGTGGAATATCTTATGTTTCCAAAAGATTTATATACTTTAGTTTTTGCTTTCTTCCCACTAAAATGTTTAAAACCATTTCTTCAGCGAAATCTATAAATTCCAGCTTTTCAAGCAACGTTTTATGACTGATACAATCAAAGGCTTTAGCCAATGAACAAAGCACTGTCAGAGTAAACTTGTTGTCAATATTAGTATACTCTCCAGAAAATTATAAACAGCATCTTCTGTGGAAATGTAATCCTGAAAAACCACATTTAATCTTTCCATAAATGGGAGAATTCTTATCTTAAGCAATTTCTTTATTATTTTAGATACAATGGGAATTAATAAATAGGCCAAAAACTGGTAAGCTGTTTTGGGTCATCACCCTTTGCAATAGGAGATATGACTGACACTTTTAAGTCGTTAGGAAAATAATCCTACCAGAAGGATTCATTTACAGTGTTACTTATTCTTATCTAGGTGCCATCTCCTCTTCAAAGGTTGGCAATCATCAAGGTAATTATCACTTTTGAGACTGCAGCTCTAAATAGTTCATTCTTACTGCAACCAAACCACTCCCTAAGGTTCTTCTGCCATGGGTTTCTTCTCCTTCCTATTGTTCTCCTTCCTTGGATTTTTTCCTGCATGATAATCTGTAGTATTTGATATTATTTTCCTCTCATGACATGTCCCATATAGAGCAGCTTTCTTTTCTTAATTGTTAGAATTACTTCTCTCTCCTTATGCATACGTCTCATTACTTCCCCGTTCGTTATTCTTTCTATCCATGAAATCCTCAGCATTCTCTGATACATCCACATCTCAAATGCTTCCAGCTTCTTCACTTCAATCATCTTCAGTATCCAGGCTTCCATCCCATAGTATAGTACAGATAGCACATAACATCTCATCAGTCATATTTTTAGTTCAAGATTTAGATCTCTGCAACAAAAAAGCCTCTTCATTCTTGTAAATGTGCTTTTGACCTGATCAATTCTTATTCGTACTTCTTGGGAGCTGTCATTGTTTTCATTAATGGTTGTGCCACGGTATTTGTATTCTCTTACTATTTGAACTGGTTGATTCTTTACATTTATCCTACGAATGTCCTGAGTTGTTTTTGTCATCAGAGTATATTTTGTTTTGTTTATGTTCAGTGATCCATATTCTTCGCTTACTGTGACCATTTTATTAATTAACGTCCGTATGTCTTCATGTGTTTTAGCTAAAAAAAACCGTATCGTCGGCGTACCTCAGACTATTTTTTGTCATGCCATTAATTTTAATGCCCATGTACAGATCACCAAGTGCCTTATTTACTATATCTTCCAAGTAGAGATTAAAGAGAATTGGTGAAAGTACACCATTGACGAACACCTCTCTGTAGTTCTATTTCTTCTGATGTTATGTCGCCTATTCGAATTGCTACTTTTTGGGCATAGTATAGGTTTGAAATTATTTTTATGTATCTGAGCTCTATCCTTCTCTTTACTAATGTTTCGATAAGTTGGTCATGTTTAACTTTAATTGTAGTCTATAAAACACACGTGTAGGTCTTGATTCATGTCAAGGCATCTTTGTAACAGGACATTAAGTGCGAACAGTGGCTCTCTTGCTCCTAGGCCTTTACGGAATCCAAATTGTATATCGCCGATGTCTACATCTAATTTTCTCAATATTCTATTATGAACTACCATCAACAGGATTTTCAGAGTGTGAACCATCAGGCTTATTGTACGATAGTCAGAGCAATGCTTGGCATTTTTCGTTTTTTGGGAGGGTTATAAAAGTTGATAACAACCGTTCATTTGGTATTATTTCTGTTCTATATATGGTGTTAATTAATTCTACCAGAATATGAACCTGATCCTCCTCAGTTTAAGAATTTCCACTGGCAGTTGGTCTGGACTTCGAACTTTTCCGTTCTTTAGCATGTTCGTTGCGTATATCACTTCGTCTTTAATAATGATTAGTTTGTCGTCTCTCATCTTCATAGAGTTCTGTAATGTAGTTCTTCCAGGTTTTCAATTTTTGTTCTATCTCTGTGACTATCTTTCCGTTGTTATAAAGTATATTGAGTTGCTTTGGTTATTGATGCCGGCGAGTTCTTGGAATTTTTGTGTTAGTTGAAACAGTCATGCTTTGCTTGTAATTTCTCAACTCCTCACATTTTTTTTTGTAATAGTCTTCCTTTGCTTTTCGAATTTTTGTGCGGAGTATCCGTTACTTATAATGTTATTTATTACTTCACTTTAAAGCGAATGCAAAAGCAATTCTTTCATAAATTTGGCCTCAAGGTCGTAAAAACCATATATCAGCTTACTTTCCAGATTATTCACTATATCCCACACCTCAAAAGGATTTGTCGAGACAAAGCTAAAACTATCAAAACTTTGGTTAAGTTTAAGGAAGTCCTTAGAGCTGCTCATTGCCTCTATATTTTTAGTTAGATTTTCACTGACTAGAAGTATTTACTTAAGTTATTAGCTACGTGCAGGGGACAAATTATGTATGTAGAATTTACAATTAAACTAATTGTGTATATTAGAATTTATAATTAAACTAATTGAGTACATTAGAACCTATTACCGAAGAAAACAAAATATTTAAAATGTACGTGAAGGTAAAAATATTGAAGTAATGTATAATCCCTAACCTGATATATTGTGTTAAAACATGGATACTCACCAAGAAGACCATGAACAAGCTGATAAGCATCCAACTCTGCATGGTGAGAGCCATATTAAATATTAGATTAAGTCAATCGAATGGATGAGACAATGCAAGTAGATAGAAGAAGTAAAGAAAACAATATTGCGAGCAAAGTGGCGTTGTGAACAAGAAAAATAAAGCAATGGAATCCCTGGAGAAAGAAGGGAAATCTAGGATGTCCGATATTACAAATAATCATGTTTAAAAAACATGGATAACAGAAGCGGAAAACATGAAAAAATAGAAAAATATGGAGGAGGTGTATGTTCACACATAATAATTAAAATTATATTTTAGTGTGAACTACAAGCCACCGAGAGAATGCGCACCTTTTCTAGGTCATCCTGTACAAAAAACATGTTTCACTAAGGGTAAAAAGAAAATATTTATTTAACATGTGTTTTGAGTCATTGCGAAACAACTTAAATTAATTTTTCTGATATAATTAGACATAAAACACTTGCAAACGCTATTTGAAAATAACACCACCTTGAAAAAAGATTTAAGAAACTGACCTAGATTATCTTTAGAAATAGAAATAATTTGTATCTGACAAGACAAGAGAACAATGATTAAGTACATATTGTCGAGCGACCCTGGGAAATAATTGAGCACGCATTGAGTTATTGGTCGTAAATGCATAATATCCCTGATATGATGTATTAGATTGTGTGATTAAGCAATAGGCGGTTCATCAGCTAATCAATCTCAATTTAACCAGTTGCCTGGAAAATTTCTTGATTAGCTGTTGCTGTTAGCGAAAATTATGTAGCGAATTCAATTGCGAGTGCCCTATTTAGTTTTTGAAAAGAAATTAATTTTTTATACCTATGGCAATAACAGGAATAAGTGATTACATTAAAATATATTAAGGCTTTAGCTCGTGATAACTTTACTTTATTTCATCATATATATATATATATATATATATATATATATATATATATATATATATATATATATATATATATATATATATATATATATATTGTGTAAATAAGTGCTAAAACTCAGTTTTAATTGAGATAAATAAAGAAGAAATAATAAGATATTTTAATGATTAATATGCCAGTAAATTCGGTTTAGAATAGAATATAATTAGATTTAAGGATTGTCTAAGATGTTTTGTTTAATTTGTAGTATATATAAACAGATTTAGTCTTAAGAAACAGACAATAAGTTCCAAAATTCTTGACTAAGTAAATTAATTGAGAATTGGTATAATTGTGATGCCCCGGGACTAATTTTATTTTTAAAAAAAGTTAATAAATTAAAAATATTAAAAATATTTCGCAAGCAAAAATTTATCTAAGTTTATAAAAGGAAAAGTCGGATTAAAAATCTGATTTAAATAGTACAAGTATTTTCTTAAAAATTCAACAATAGAAAAAAAAACTTTATTAAATTTAAAATAATTTAATTTAAAAATTGAAGTTTAAAGTGAAAAATAAAATAAAAAAAAGTTCTAAAATATCAAAATAAATAAAATGTTAACTTACTTCCATTTCGTTGAACTGAACCGGATTAAATAAAATTCAAACACTTTTAGAATCAGCATCTGAAATAAAAATTGAAATTTTTTTTAAGTTCAATTTTTAATAACAGAAATCGACCGACCGTTGGTTCTCGTATTTGTAAAATAAAAGAGTTTAAAAACATTCCGATGTGGAGTCTCCGAATCCCGTGCCTTTAACGTCAATAGAAGTCGCGTGATCCGCAGGTGTTCTTTTGCTTATGTTGCATTCGTAAGATTCTAAGTACGCAATGGTAGGCGATCAAATTGTTTACACATTCCTTCACGAAATTCTCTAGCTAGCAATTAATTCCTGTCAGTAATTAATTAAGAAATATTATTTATTGTTGTTTTTCGCCGAGATTTCTAGCCAAAAGTCACGTTCCAACTATAAAGAAAATTCTTAAACTGCCAGATTTTAATTTAAAAAAAAATATTGATTTATGTATGTTTTCCGCAAAATCAGCTAGCCAAGGCACGTACACAGAAAAAAGTCCCATAGATCGCGACGTCACTAGGTTATATAAATACAGCTCGAATTTATTTCAAGGGGCAGTGTAATTTCAAGCTTAGACAAGTTAGTTCGAGAGTGTGATTTCAATCTTAGAAAGAGTTAGTTCATAAAGTACTTAGACAGTGTCAGTAGAGTGTTTCGCAGTACGGTGAAAAAATGTTTTAAATACGGTTTTAAATATAATTCTCACAGTAATAATTCTAAGTGTGTTTTGCAGTCTAGCAAACAGTTAATATGGGGTTTAAAATGGGGTAAACCAAACTTTTAGCTCGCCCTGCGTAGCCGCAACGTATGGGTAAGAGAAATGCGGACTATAAAACGTAGTAACCAGTAAGAAAGTGAGCGTTTTGTCTAATTTTAATTTTGTTAAAGATAATATAGAAGAATATGATAGTTGCTCCCTAATTAAGTTAAATTATTGTTGATACCTTTTTGTATCGTATATAATTTTAATAATCAAAAAGGTTATCAGTGTTTTAATGGTAAGAAATCACTTGTAAAGGAGTTCTAAGCAGTAGTAAGTACTCTTGGACCTCGTCCCGCTCTCCCTTATTAATTGAAGACGCTCTAGCCCCTTTGGAAGTTGGAAAAACAATATGAAAAAAGAGATAAAAGTGGGGTTAGGCGGTCCATAATCTTCAAAAATATGACATATTTTTCTCTATAAAAACTATAGTTAATTAAAAAACGATGTAAAAAGTATTGACCTAGTTAGAGAAAGTGTTAATATAAGAAAATATATATATTTGAATGAACAAAAAGAGTGTGGATGCTTTTAAAAAACTAATAATAAAGTGTTATACATCGTCGTTGGTCCCAATAAAACAGTCACTCATAAGACACAAAAGTGCGTGTAGTGTAAAAATTAGTGCAGAATTAAGACAAAAACACTGTGAATAGTGATAAACAAACATTAATGTACGAAATATAAGAGGAATGTTTCAGTTTTAAGAATTATTAAAAAAATTATGTAGAAATTAAAACCATAATTTAAGAAAAACTGTAGAATGTAAGATAGATTTAATTAGTTTGTAACGTAAATTTAAGAGTATTTTAAGCAATTTTAGTACTAATATGTTAAGAAAATTTTGTTAAACAATAAAATAATAATATTAAAAGCAACAATAAACAATAAACAGTTTTTTCGAATAAAATTTGAGTAAAATTGTAATAAATTTCAATGTGCAAAGTATCAATTTTTATAAATTTTTATATATAAATAAGATGCCTAAGTGGCTTTTACATATATCAAAATGTCGAGAAAACTCTAAAGTTTATTTATTGCAAGCTTAATAATGCTCAATGATTAGATTGAGGTCAATATATTAATAAAAACATGAAAATCCCAGTCAAAATTGGTAAAATTAAACTGCCATCAAAAAATCCAATCTCTCAAGGTTCAAGATTTATCAAGTTGCCAGGTGTCTGACCAATCATATTGCAGAAATTTCTTATGTTTTGACCGAATATAAAAAGCCAAGGCGTAGGAATTTCAACAGAGTTGAATTTATCAGTTTGTTGAAAGCACTGCGTTTCTCGAGCTCTCGAAAATTTACATAACCTCAAATTTTCAATTGTTTAAAAAAAAACAGAACTTTTCCTACGTCACAAGAAAATAAAAGTAAAATATTTTGTTTTTAAAAGAGGTTATGTGTTTTTGTTGTTGTTAAAAAAAAGAATTTAATAATTTAACTAAAGTAAATAGTAAAAGTTTATAAGTTTGTCCTGTAAAATAATTGTTTAACTCTCAGGCAACAACAAATACGAGAAAATTATGATAAGAAGAATATAAGAAAAATTAATTTGAATTGAACTTACCCTCCTCGCCACAGTGATATTTGACTTTCTTCTCGATATGGTGGTACAGGCAGGCCATCATCTCGATGGTAGTGGAATAGGATAAATTGCTTTCTATTGCTTTCTATAACAATTTATTCTACCTGTGCAACAGAAAGGATATGATGGCGAGAAGTTTACATTTACTATTCGCATTTTACTTCATTCATATACGGAGTTTCATATAGTTGTACGTTTGCTGAATGCGATTTCAGCACTACAACGGCATAATGTGGATATATCCACTGCTATTGCATCTCACACGAAGGAATCTGTGAGTTGGTGTGAGATCGCACCCGTGTCGAAGCGATCGGTTAGTCATAATCTAATTTTAGACCCTAAAAGAGGTGTTTCGTCCTAGCTACCGACGGTGGATTCATCAGTGGGTCCGTTGGAGCTTTCCCCAGACACCTTTGGTATACTTTCTACATCTGCATACTTATATTTAAACCTTTCTGCGTCGGAACCTATAAACCAGATTCTGAGTGTGCCGCCATCTGCGACAGTATGTATAAAAGAAAAATCTTCACGACGTTCAAGTGCCTGCTCGGCTTAGAATGAGCGTGCTGGTCCTGCGTCTGGTTTTTTATTGTTTAGCGCTTGCATAGGTTATACCTTGGTTCTGGTTGGTTTCCTCGCTTCCCTCGGTCTGGGCCTCCTCTCGGCTCGATCCTATTTCTTTGCCTTGATGTGTTGTTTTTGGTTGGGTTTTAATTACAGTTTTCCATGTATTTGGAATGTTTTTTGCATCATCTATCTTGTTAAGGTCTGGGAAGGTGTCAGTCGGAATCCCATTGACGAGTCCTACGACTGGCACCGGGATGAAATACCCCAAATTTTACTTTACAGTTGGTTCGTAATTCTCGCTGGGTACAGGGACCTTAGCAAATTACAACAATATATATATATATATATATATATATATATATATATATATATATATATATATACATATATATATATATATATATATATATATATATATATATATATATATATATGTGCAATTAGCAGTTTTTGAGATATAGCCGGCGTCCTCCTTTTTTTGTCACCCGATACTTGTTAAAGAAAGTAATGTTAATCTTTTAGTCAAATGTATCAAAAAAAAAACTTGATTTAATTGTAGATAGTACATTGAGGTAATAATTTGTTTCATCAATCATATTGTATTCTGAAACTTCTATCCAGTATTAAGGACTAAAATAGCTTCTCAGAAAAAAAGTTGTATGAATCGTCTCGTTAATTATTATATTTATAATCATCTATTTTATTTTTAGGTCCTACTTTACATAAATTGAGCAAATCTTTTTTTTTTTATTTTATTAATTTTACGAAAGCCCCCATATAAAAACTATTTTCGGTATATCTGTAAAATTAATAACCCTTCAAGTAATCGAGAAAATCCTTTTATTGAACAGCTCGTGATATTTGGTAGGAAATTCGTGCTGCTAAAAATCTAATAAATATCGTATTTCCAATATCCGGTTAGCCAGAATTTTTCCGGATGTCTGCGCTATGGGGAACGGTCTCAGCGTATGGCCGTAGTGCATCTGCACCAATTAGAGATAACATTTTGTTCGAACAAACTATTTATTTTTATAGCAAAAACGCTGTATATCTTTAAAAATTTAGTAATTATAACGGTTTTTAGTTGTCATACATCCAAAAAAAATGTCCCTCGTATATATAACTAGGGGTATTCATTTCGATTTTCTGTCTTCCTCTCGGAATACATAAAAATAAGTTATTTCTAAAATTAAACCAACATTTATATTGGTTTTATAATTTTTAACATGTTTTGTTATCTGAAATTTAATAATTCCACAAAATATCCCGTTTACATTTTTATGAAAATATGAAGGTTATCGCGCTTACCTGCTCCAGATCACGAACTTTCGTGCCCCAGATGCAGTAAGGATCGTAAAATACTAAAACATTTAGCGGTTTTCTCTCCTTATTTTTATCCATAATAATGAAAGAGATAACGATTACCTTACAGGGCCGCAATAAAGAAGAAACCCAAAAACAACTGTTTTGCTTGTTTTGGCTTTTCTGCAGGGCAATTGCCAGGACAATTGTTTTCTTTGACAACTATTTTAAACATAACTTCTAATGGCGTATTTACTTCGTCGTTCTGTAGTAACTGGTATAAAATATTATCAAACACATTTTATGTACTTTGTCAACAACGTTATATTAAGATATAAAATAGTTCAGACACTTTGAGCCGCTATTTAATATTCTAGTGTAGCACTTTATAGTGTTTGTTTTACAGGATTTATTTAAGTTTTTTAACTGGACCTTTAATGGATACATATGGAAAATTTTTAATCAGCTTGAAGATATACTGGTAACGAACTAATAAGACGTTATTTCTTGTGTTACACTGCAGTATCTCTGTCGAAAAAGTTAAACAACATTTTGTCGAGCTTTATTGAAATACATAGTATTTCAGACTCATTTAAGTGGATACTATGTTAATACAGCTTGTACAGAATGTGATTAGAAATATTTAAAATATTTTAACTAAGAAGTATTAGCTGAAAACAAGGGAAATTTTATTATAAGGAAGTTCATGTAAAGGTAGAAATAATAATGGAAGTTTTGTTTTACTTCCATATCTTCTGTTCTAATGTTCATAATTATTTATTGTGGATTTATTAATATTTTAGGTAATGTATTTTTCTTTAGTCTTCTTTGCAATCTGGCAACCTTGCTAACTTCTAAAGCAAAGAAAAACAGGATAAACTTATAATGGGTAACCGACACTATTATAACGGTTTATCCCTTTATCTTCCAATAAAAACCCCATACGGTTTCGATTTGGCCCAATATCTATTATCAGATTATTCTCAATTCTTTTATTAAAAAGTTATTTTTTAGAACCTTGTGACGGTATGTAAATACGGGAAATCCTTAAAATAAACATAGGGTAAATATTAAAGAACCGACAAAAAAAAAATAACGCCAAAAAACGTTTAAGTGAATTTTATAAGTGTTTGATTATTTTAGGTCATTTAAGAAGAGGTATTGTGGCCATCTCATAAATTACATTAGTTTGAACAGCTCTAATGATATGATAATAACTTCTTTTGAAATTAAATGGTAACAACAAAGACATATACTCGAGAATGTTTAAGCCTTTCTGGTCATATATATATATATATATATATATATATATATATATATATATATATATATATATATATATTGGTAAGTACCAGTTGATAGTTTCAAATTAATGTGAATACAAAAACATCATTTGTATTTTTATTAGGTTATATATCACAGACACCTATTTTTTATCTGTGGAAATTCATTATAACGGGGTGAAAACCGCCTCTAAAATTCACTCCGAAAAACAGTACTTTTGAAATATCTCAGGTTCTATGTGAGATATCTTTACAAACCAAAATGGAAATTATTTTTATTCGAAATGATGTTAAACTGTCATATTCTCACCCTCAAGGATATCATCCCTTATTTTTTGTAAGGGTAGACAATCTATTCGTTTAAGTAATTTAATTCTAGAAATTACGAAATTTAATAGAATTGTTTGAAAATATTTTTTCTCGAATAACATAAGTAACTTCAGTTGACGTGTTTCGGAGTTTATAAAAATAAACTAGTAAAAGAGAGTGAGCTACTCCAAAATACTTTTTCCTTAAATCTCAAGTTCTAACTGAGATATCTTTACAAAACAGAATAGAATTGCTGACTATTTATAATGATGTTAAAGTATGGTATTTTTAGCCCCAAGGATAGTCATCCCTTATATTCGCGCACGTAATTTAATTCTAAAAATTATGAAACTTAATGGAATTGTTTGGTTGGTGTGATCACGCGCTCATGTGAACTTCCCAGTAACATGAACAATCAAAATGAATGTAGTATATATATATATATATATATATATATATATATATATATATATATATATATATATATCGAGTAGTATGAAGAAATAAGCATGTCGGTAGTATTAAACAACTGTCAGTCTTATTGGCTGCTCTATAAGCAATACTTCTTGTCATTGTTTATATTTGTGTAATTCGATGTTTCCTCTCGTGTCTATTGGGATTTACTGGAAGGACATGCAGATCCAATTTTACACAAAGTCGAGGGATGTTAAATTTTTAGTCCGCCATGTTAAATTTATCAAAAATAATTTTATATTCGTTAGACCCTCACAGATCACCCAGTATCAGTTTTGGACAAAATTAAGAAATATAAAATATTTAGTCCGCCAGTTTGAATTTTTTAAATTAATTCGGTATGTGCGAGCCCGAAAACTCCTCCATATTAGTTCTGGAGAAAATTGGACAAAATTTTATTTTTTGTGCACCATCTTGGATTTTACTGAACCAATTTTTACCAAAATAATATGGGACTACTACAGAAACTTCCTTAATATAACGCAACAAATTTCATTTAAATCGGTTGTTCCGGAGTAATCGGCCTACATAAATAAATAAGTAAGTAAATAATATATATACATACATATATATATATATATATATATATATATATATATATATATATATATATATATATATATATATATATATATATATATATATATATATATATATATATACCGTTCGAATTAAGAAACTCCTTTTCATATTTTACATTTCCAAAATCTCAAGTATATCAACTGTTAAATCTAAATGGATAATATATAGAACTGTACAAACAGTTTATTTCCTGCAAATATCGCTCTGGTTCTTTCTCCATACGCGTTTCGATCACCTCATGATCTCGTAGTGGAGCTGTATCGGACCGAGAGCAATATTAGCAGGAAATAACTGATATATGAACCATAAACTTCAAGGTATGTCGGCAGGATATTACATCTGCCGTCTACCAACACGGCAACATTTCATCGTCTCATGTCTTGCTTTTTTACTACTATTTACTATAACAAAAGTTATTGAATGAGTTGGATTTAATACTTGGAAATTTCTCATCTTGCGCTTTCGCCAAAAATAGGAAAAATAGTTGCCAAGTGGTGCAAGTCTTGTGTTTATTTAGTCAATGTTGTAACATAATTCTTGTGAAATGAATTGAAATTGAAATAAATTTAAAACGAAATATAGTAGATTTGCACAATATCAGCAAAATTTTTTTTATAAAATAATTATTATTCTTACGATCGTTAATTCTAGAATGAAATATTTCCAAGAAACAAATTCTAAGAACAAAAAAACTTATTGGGTCAATAACTAGCGCAACCAGTGTGAGTTTTTTTTAAACTTAAATGAAGTTAATGACTCGGTATTTTGGTTTGCTCATTCATCGGTTCAAATTTCAACATAGGCCTTACGTTTCTTTTTTAAATTCATTCACTAATGTGCTAAGTCATTCAGAACCGCTTTCCTGTTACCTACGTATGTTTACATAAGGTTCTTTTTTTTTGTTTTAATGTAATTAGTCTGCAGTTCAAACTGAAATAGAACAGGTTCTCTAAAAGTGGAAAATAACATTTCAAATTTACAATTAGCAAGAAATTTGTTGAGGTTATTTTGTTTTTCACGTCATTAAGAAAACAAAAATATTTTCCAAAATAACTGTTTATTTGTGTGATGGTAAAAATATTAGTAAATAGTAGAATGAGATTGCAAAAACAGTCCATTAACGAAAAATAGTGTATTGGGAAAAACTCTAAAATATATTTCGTTACTTGTATTCCTTGCGACATTCATCTCCCAACAATTTTAAGGCATCTGCGCGAGACGTTTGGATATCCGTTAGATTGGTTTATTTGCTTTTATAGTATTAATATAATATTGTATTCTTATGCATGTGTTAGGGTTAATTGAGGTTTACAATTTAAAATATATTGTACCCCTTGGCCTGTAAGAAATATATTGCTAAATAAATAAATAAATATTAATCGTTAAATTACTGTTGCATACCTGAACTAAATTCATTATTGATAAAATAAATACGCGTACAAATATAAAAATGTTTAATTATGTAATACATACATAACACCTAACAGTTTTTGTCTGCACAGCTCTGTTCACGCGACTAATATACATTATTACTCCATGGAAATTAGATCAAAAAAGAGCTGTTTTGTTAATAAAAATGTAACAATGTTTTTTTTTTGCTGAATTGTGTTCATTTTGGCATCCTATAAAACATATCTCGATGGTAACTCTGAAAGACCTGTGCAAAAAAAATGGCGACCAATAATTGTCACGATTTTCGGTTTTTTGAGTTTATCTCGAAAAGTATAAGTTCTATCGAAAAATCTTTTAAACAAGAGTTGCAGAGAATTAAAAAACCTATCAACTCATATATTATAAGTTATAGGCAGTGCCACTAGTTATCGCGATATATTTTTTTTTCCACGAAATTTACGGTTTTTGTTTTTAAAAAAAGACCTTTATTAACAAATTACGGATTGAAAATTTAACATAAATATAGGTATTATCATTCTAAAAAAGTATGTCAAACTCGGAATCTGTGAGTTTTTTATTTTCCGAGAAATTCGATGTCAAATTTGAAAATTCAACCTCATTTTTCCGCTTTTCTAATTAAGATACAATGCTCAATTTTATTGGGAATTGTTTGTATTGTTCTATATTTTAAAGATGTATTAAAAAAATTTTTTTTTCAATCATGGGCCGAGAAATTTTGCAAAAATTAATTTTTGCACCAAAAAAATTGCGATAACTATTCATCGGATGGAGATAAAATTTTTTTAATGCATGCATTGGATTTAGATGTATCATTTTCGATCTAAAAAAAAATTAATTTTGGATGAAACGAACGTTTTTTTTTTCAAAAACTCATAATGGCGTGGCAAATGAATATTAGGGACTCAAATGTGCAGAAGATGCTTTCTAATACTTGTATTTTACCTGAGAATTTTTTGAATTCAAGAAATAATTTCCATACGATCTGTGAACCCTCGAAAATTGGGCCGAATTTAATCGAAAATAGCTGCTGCAGGCCGCTGTCGGCGGGTTGCCATAGTTCAGGCGCATTATTCATTGGCGCTTCAAGGAAACATGCATCACAAGTAATATTTATAATATTAATGTTGTTTTATTAATTTATATGATAGTAACAATTTGTTTAGCCCTATTAATTATTAATTTGTTTATTAAAAAAAAATTTACACAAAACTATAGAGAAAATTACACAAATATTCAATTATATATTACATATTCTACTGTTTTTTTCCTTAATATTATTATTATCTAACAGTTTATTAACAAAATTTTTACAAAAAATTATAGAGAAAATCATACAAATATTCAATTATATATTACATATTCTACGTAATTTTAATGTATTATTAAATATTTATATGACGTATTATATATTATTATTATATTTTTATATGATTTGCTTATAGAAATTTTCGTGAAAATTTTGTTAATAAACTATTCTTCTTCTTTAGGTGCCCTCTTCATTACTGAAGGTTGGCGACAATGTTGGCAAACTCTTCTCTATCTATTGCTGCTCTCAGTAAGGTGTGTGTGTCCAATCCCGTCCACTCTCGTACGTTCTTCAGCCATGAACATTTTCGTCTTCCAGGACCTCTTCGGCCCTCTATTTTTCCTTCCATGAGAAGTCGCAGAAATTGGTATTTTGTTCCTCTGTATATATGTCCCAGATAACCCGTTTTCCGTCGTTTCACTTGCTGCAAGAGTTCTCTATCTGTCCCCATCATTCTAATGACATTCTCGTTCGTCATTCGTCTTGTCCATGGGATCTTCAACATTCTACGAAAGACCCACATCTCGAATGCCTCCACTCGTTGCATTATTCTTTTTCCCATTGTCCAAGATTCCGCTCCATATAAAAGAATAGAGTATATATATGTTTTCACAAAACGGTATCGAGTATCAAGTGACAGGGTAGTATTTGTTAGTAGTTTCTTCATTCTTATAAAAGCAGCTCTTGCATTTTCGATTCTTGCTCGAATTTCGACTTCTGTATCCAAGTTTTGGGTTATCCAAGACCCGAGGTATTTAAATTTTTTAACTTCCTGGATCGGTGTACCGTATATTTGAACGTTAACTCGTAAGTTTTGATTTTTGCTGATGACCATCACTTTTGTCTTTGTTGTATTTATTTTCAGGCCGTGCTGATCTCCTGTGTTCACTACTCTATCCAGCAGCTCTTGCAGTCCTTCTGATGTATCTGCAAAGATGACGGTGTCGTCAGCATATCTTATGTTGTTCAGTATATTCCCGTTCACCCTAATGCCGATGTTAACATTCTCCAATGCTGCCATGAATATATACTCGGAGTATACATTGAACAGAAGAGGTGAGAGGACACAACCCTGTCGTACTCCCCGCTCTATTGGTGTGTTTGGTGTTGTAGCATCGCCAAATCGTACACAGCCTGTTTGCATCCAATATAAATTCTTTATCAGCCTAACATCTTCGTAGTCTAAGCCCTGAGTCTGCAGCAAGTGTATTAATGTTGGGTGTTTTATGCGATCGAAAGCTTTTTCATAATCTATGAAACAAAGATATAGATCCTTTGATTGATCTCTACATTTTTCAAGTAACACGGTCAACCCAAAAAGTGCCTCTCTGGTTCCCAGCCCTGATCTGAATCCGAACTGTTCGGGGCTTATGTTTTGTTCACATTTCAGAAAGATACGTCGGTGTATGATTTTTAACATCTTGAGTGTATGACTCATTAGGCTGATTAGTCTGAAATCTGAGCATTTCCTTGCTGCCTTTTTCTTAGGGATCGGTATAAATACTGATTCTAGCCATTCAGGGGGAAGAGTTCCCGTTCTGTAGATTCTGTTGATGTAGTTGGTAAGTAGTTGAATGTTTTCCTGGTCTAGTAATTTTAACATTTCTATATACACATTATCTGGTCCTACAGATTTCCCACTCTTAGCTGATTTTATAGCCGCATTTACTTCTGATGTTAAGATATTTAATATTGGTTCGTTGCTATGTTCTATTTGGATTTCCCCCCTTTCTTCGTCAAACACTTCATGTATGTATCTCACCCATTCCTCTTTGATTTCTTCTTGGTCTGTGATTATTTTATTGTCTTCCGTTTGCAGGAAATTGGTTTGCATAGCACTCTTTCCAGTTCCGATGATTGTTTTAACTTTCTTATATATATTGAACTGGTCGTGTTTTTCCTGCATTTCTTCCAATTCTTGGCATTGTTCATTCATCCATTTCTCCTTCGCGTGTCTAATCGATTTCTGGATTATCCTTTGGGTTTCTTTATACTTTTCAACATTTATGTTCTTGTATTTCCTTCGAGTTTCCATTAAATCAAGGATTTGATCGTTCATCCATGGTTTCCTTCCTGTTGTTGGCTCCTTTTTAAGTTTCTCGGTTTGTACTTGTTCGATTGTGTGTTGTAGAAAATGCCATGTTTCTTCGATCGGTTGTCCCTGTTGTAATGCTGTTTGTTTGATTGTGTTATTTAGCTGTTCTGATATTTCACTGCAGAATTCTGGGTCTTTTAGTTTCTCAAAATCAGGTCTTTGTTGTTTATGATGTTTGACTTTCTTCAATTTTATGTGCACTGTTCCTATGACGGGATTGTGATCGGATCCGATGTCAGCTCCAGGATAAGATAAACTATTAGGTTATAATAATATAAAGGAAAAAGACAGTATACTCAAAACGGTGTAAATCTTTAAAAATTTAGTAATTGTAACGGTTTTTAGTTGCCATACATAAAAAAAAATGTTCCTCGTAAATATAACTAGGGTCGTTCATTTCGATTTTCTGTCTTCCTCTCGGAGTAGAGAAAAACAAGTTATTTTTACAATTGAAACAACATTTATATTTATTTCATAATTTTTAACATGTTTTATTATCTAAAATTTAATAATTCTACAAAATATCCCATTAATATTTTTATAAAAATATGAACTTTAACACGCTTACCTACTCCGTATCTACTCCAGACACAATAGAAATCGGAAAATACTAAAGGGGATGATGATTTTCCCTCCTTATTTCTATTCATAATAATGAAAGAGATAAAAGATATCCACAGATCAGGAGCAAGGAACACAAAAAAAGCTGCTGTTATTTACATAACCTTACCTCAGACTAAATGTGTCTTTATTTTGTCCTTCTATAATAACGGCTATAAAATTTTATTAAACGCATTTTTGTCGACAACGTTGTCATATTTTTATTATATTACGATATAATTTCTTGTTATATAACCGAAAAAGAAAATAGTAGACTGAGCCACTCCGATCCTGTTACAGTTCTCAAAAAAAAAAATGTCACTAATTTGATGCATTTGTCAAATTTTGACGTAAAGATATACAGCGTTTTAACTATATAATATGTGATACATAATTTAATATTTGTTTGATTTTCTCTATAATTTATGTTAAAATTTTGTTAATTAACTGTTAGATAATAATAATATAAAGGAAAAAAAAACAGTAGAATTTATAATATATAATTGAATATTTATATGATTTTCTCTATAATTTTTTGTAAAAATTTTGTTAATAAACAAATTAATAATTAATATGACTAAACAAATTGTTACTATCATATAAATTAATAAAACAACATCAATATTATAAATATTACTTGTGATGCATAAGTTTCCTTGAAGCGCCAAAGAATAATGTGCCTGAATTATGGCAACCTGCCGACAGCGGCCTGCAGCAGCTATCTTTGATTAGATTCGGCCGAATTTTCGAAGGTCCACAGATCGTATAGCAGTGTATTTCTTGAATTCAAAAAATTCACAGGTAAAGTACAAGTATTAAAAAATCTTCAACAAATTTGAGCCCTTAATATTCATTTGCCACGCGTTTATGAGTTTTTGAAAAAAATAATGTTTTTTTCATCCAAAATTAATTTTTTTTTGAGATCGGAAATGATACATCTAAATCCAATGCACGCATTAAAAAAAATTTATCTCCATACAGTGAAAAGTTATCGCAATTTTTTTGGTGCAAAAATTAGTTTTGGCAAAATTTCTCAGCCCATGATTGAAAAAAAAAATGTTTTTAATACATCTTCAAAATGTAAAACAATACAAACAATTCCCAATAAAATCGAGCATTGTATCTTAATTAGGAAAGCGGAAAATTGAGGTTGAATTTTCAAGTTTGATATTAAATTTCTCGGAAAATATAAAACTCACAGATTTCGGGTTTGACCCACTTTTTTAGAAATATAATACCTATATTTATGTTAAATTTTAAATCGTTAATTTCTTAATTAATGTCTTTTTTTTAAAAAAAAACAAAAACCGTAAATTTTGCAGAAAAAAAATATCTCGATAACTAATAGCGCCCCCTATAGCTTATATTATATGAATCGATAGTTTTTTTTTAATTCCCTGCAATTTTTGTTTGAAACATTTTTCGAAACAACTTTTACTTTTCGAGATAAACTCAAAAAACCGAAATTCGTGATCTTTTTTGGTCCGCCATTTTTCTTGCACAGGTGTTTCAGAGTTACCATCGAGATGTGTTTTATAGGATGCCGAAATGAACACATTTCAGCAAAAAAATCAATGTTACATTTTTGTTAACAAAACAGCTCTTTTTTGATATAATTTCCCTGGAGTAATAACGCTGGATCACGCTTCGCTGAGCACCAGTCGAGTATAAATACCGGGCTGTTGCTCCTCGATAGTCATTTAGTGTTCTAATCCCGTGAAGTAAAGATCCCTGAAGATGCCTCGTGTAATCGCAAGCGAAACGTCGAATAATAATTCCAATTTGACAGTCTAAACCCAAGAACCATGATTTTCAACTGTAATAGGTTTATTAAATTAATTTTAAATAAAACAGATATTCATCTACTAAAAATCAATTGATTTACTTTTGGCATTTCAGATTTCACGATTTACATTATTTCAAATGTTTAAAATATCAACATACGAGAACTCTCCAGTTAATCATGGTTTCATATTTACATCGTATAACCATTGTTTACGATCCTCGATTAAAAGATATCGCCTCGATGTAGGTAACAAGGATTGCCGTTAGTTTTAGGCATCATAATCCTTCATCTGTTCGTGCATTTCAGCGACCATAGACCCACACATCGCCGACTGAATTGAGATGTATTTAAGAGAGAAGCGGACAATATGGCGGCGTCCGTAGAAATAAATAAAATGCGCGACTCTGCGTCTACGACACGGCCAAGACATAACTCCTTTCAGGCCGATGGAGACAGAAGAATGGATCTGAGACACGAACTTGGTATAACAACCCGGAGCAACAATGATGGAGTGCATATTGTTCAACAGCCCTGAGAAATAATTGAGCACTCGTTGAGTTATTGGTTATAGATAATAATAATATTTTAGATATGACGATTTGGGTCACAAATTTTACGATGTGTGTTAATGGTTCAAGAAGTTGAAAGTTAATTGACGAGCCATTCAATTTACAAGAACGACGCTGTGGATATTTTTTCGAATTGTTATAATAAAATATACAGGGTTATTAACCCTATACGGCACGGAATATTGCAGCCAAAATACGTGACTTTCAAAAGGTCTAATATAGTTACTTTTTAAAATTATTTCCATATTATACAAGGTGTCCCAAAAGCTCTGAAAGTACCAAAGTTGTGTCTTTTTAAATTGAACTCCCTGTATATTATTGCATTTTTGGATTCTCTGATCAAAATAAGTGATTATTTTAATAAAGTTAATAAGTACCTAAACCTTAACGGCTTTTAAATGATTTGAATTTTAACAAAATCTAACTTAATTTTCATGTCTCAAATACTTAAGAAACAGAGGCAGAATAGGTCAAAACATCACCATCGATGAATATAACTTTGAACGAGTCAAAGAATTTAAATATCTAGGAACAACAATATGCGAAGATAACAACGGATCACAGGAAATAAACAGTAGAATACAAGCAGGAAATAGATGCCTGTACGCACTGCAAGATCTGATGAAATCGAAACACCTCACAAGACGAACAAAGATGGACCTATACAAAATAGTTATAAGATCGATAGTTATATATGGTTGCGAAACATGGACGCTAACGGTAGCGAACAAAGAGAGACTACGAGTCTTTGAAAGAAAAATCTTGAGGAAAATCTCGGGACCAACCATAGATGAAACGACAGGACAATACAGAACAAGAACTAACAGGGAACTAGAAGAACTATTCCCAGATACAGATGTAGTAAAAGAAATAAAGACCAGAAGACTCCAGTGGGCAGGACATATCAGAAGGCTTCCTGACGACAGAATAATTAGACTAGCTTGGGAGAAAGCACCGACTGGGAGAAGGCCACTGGGACGACCCCGACTCCGGTGGAGAGATAATATAACAAAAGATCTCAAAACTATGGGCATCGAACACTGGATGGAGGTTACCAGAGATCGAAATGAATGGAGGCATGTCATAAAGTCGGCTAAAACCCACCCAGGGTTGTAACGCCACGGAGTAAGTAAGTAAGTAAATACTTAAGAAGTATTTCAGTTATGTATTCGAAATTTACAGCGAAGTGTAACAATAAATCATATTTTATATCTCAATTATAATAAGCTTGCTATATTATACAGGGTGTACAAAAATTAAAACTAATCAAATAAGAACTTTAAGTAGCTATAACTTGATTAATTTTAATAGAACGTTATACTTTTTAACTTACTAGGAAATTTACCTCTTAAATACCTATCGAATGGTGTAAGAA
Source organism: Diaprepes abbreviatus (assembly GCA_034092305.1). Taxonomy (NCBI): domain Eukaryota; kingdom Metazoa; phylum Arthropoda; class Insecta; order Coleoptera; family Curculionidae; genus Diaprepes; species Diaprepes abbreviatus. Next base: position 307,299 of record JASJET010000500.1, on the reverse strand, counting down.
TGTTCTATAGCTAAGTCTTCGCTTTTCATAGAATACGCCAAATAATCGTTTTCTGCACCATTTTGTGTTTTTTGAATAGATGTTCTAATGTATCTAGTTGCCTATGCATTTAGAAACGTCAGATAATTCATTTATTCTGTCAGTCCAATGTGCAAAGCCTGTTGCTATGATAACGGTATTATTTTTTGTAACTGTGAAACTGAAATTATTTAAATATTGTTATGTTATTGCTTTGCCAAAATGAAAGTTTATCCAAAGGAAGAACGTATTGATATGATTTTTATCCTTGGAGAATGTTATGATAACATTAAGAAGTATACAAGCCAAAACTCTACATGACAAAATACAGAATGAAGATATGAGACAACAATGCGGGATACAGGACATAGGAAGATAGGTTAGACAAGGGCGATGATTATGGAACAAACATATAGGGAGAATGGAGGACGGCAGACTCGTTAAAAGCGCAAAAATGAATAACCCAGTAGGAAAAAGATCACGGAGAAGACCACCAAATCCATGGTGAGAATACTGGACCTCATCTTCTGTGGAAGACGTGATGGCAATAAACAGGCAATAGCCTACTAGTATGGTCAACTGTGTTAGAAAGAAGAAGAAAAAGAAGAAGAAAAAGAGAATGTTATCAAAATTGTTTGTTGGCTTCTCGAGTCTATGCCCAAAAGTTTCCTGAAAGAAATCATCCTAAACTAGCCGTTTTGGTGAGACTATTAAACCAGTTTTGGGAAAGTGGAAGTGTCACTTATAAAAAACCTGTTATAAGAAAATTTGTCACTGAAGATGAAGAAAATGTTTTTACTATACTTAGTCCATTGATCGAAAATCCCAATATTAGTAAGAATCATATATTCGAAAATACTAACATTAGCCTAACAAGTGTTTCAAGGATCTTTCACAAATACAGATTTCATCCTTATAAAATCCAGCTTTGTCAAGTGCTTCACGGAAATGATTTTGACAACCGAACTGAATTCTGCCTGTGGGTGTTGGTTAAAGTGGCAGAAAATGAACACTGTTTTGATAATGTGTTGTTTAGTGATGAATTTACTTTTTATAACGATGGTTTCGTTAATATACACAACTTTCATAACTATTCTGATTCAAATCCGCATGAATACAGAGTTATGAGAAACCGGAATAGGTGGTCAGTTAATGTGTGGGGGGAAATACTGGGTCCATACTTAATTGGATCCTACTTTTTTGAAGGAACTTTAAATGGTTTGATATTTCGCGATTTTCTTTTACACCAACTTCCAGTGTTATTAGAAGATGTCCTTTTAAATATTAGAACAACTATGTGGCTTTCACTGGATGGAGCTCCGCCTCATTATCATCGCGAGGTTCGGCAATTTTTAAATGTCAACTTTCGAAACAGCTGGATTGGGAGAGAGGGAAATCAAAATTGGAATTGTCTACAATGCGCCCACGACAACACCATAAGATATGAAAATACGCATAAGAGACGCTTTGTAAACTGTAATGCCGCAAACATTGTCCAGAGTTAGCAGTGGTGTCGAAAAAAGAATAGATAAGTATTTGGAAATGGATGGTCGACATTTCGAACATCTACTATAAATATTTTGCTTCTGTTTTGTGCTATCGTCAATATTTTATTACTATTATTGCTGTTATAGCCTGTTGGATATATATAAATAACCTTCTCAGTATTTGGACATTTGTAAATATATTCCTGATTAATTGAAAAGAATGTATCCGAGAAATAGCTCAGATTTGAATCCATTAGATCTTTTTTATGGGATTTTGAAAAAATAAAATTTATAATCAGACCCCAAAACATAGAAAAATTAAGGAAAAAAATTGAGCGCACAATAATGTTACTTAATCAAGACCACAGAGATTTTATTTCAAGCTCTATTAAACATAAATTGTGAGAAAATATTTATAAGTGTGTTAATAATCGTGGAAGATATATTGAAAATGTATGGAGATTTTCCTAATTTATTTTTTGTGTTAGTATTATTGAGTAGCTAAATATTTTATTATATTGAAAAGTATCTACTTGTTGATCTTATTATTATTACTCCTGTTATTATAATTATTTTCAAGACAAATTGTCTGATGTTTTTCTTCTTCTGAATAACCCATCTTTAATAATTGTTACGAGCTGTCTTTTGACATCAAAATCGAGTCCATATCTTCATTTGATCAAGACAATTTACCCCTTTTCACCCTTTTGGAGTGCTAATTTTGAAAAATTCTTTCCCAGTGGAAGCCTACGTGATCTTTCCAACCTTTTCCCAAAATTTGGTGATTCCATCGTTAAGAGAGTCAGCTAGGACAACACCACTTATAAATATAGATTTTTCAATTTTAAGTTTCATTTTTTAAGTCGGTCTATTTTTATTTTGTAGTTTAATATAAAAAATATGTTTAGAAACATAGATTTATGATGCCTAATATAAACGAACGTCATTTCCTGCAATATTACATGTACCCAGGGGCGGATCCTGCCTCTCTCTTTGGGGGGGGGGGGCGGCGGTGATATCATAAAAGTACAGTATGGCAAGCGAAAACAAGTTGTCGACGGGAGGGGGGGGGATACCAGCAACATTCCCATTTCTAGGGCAAAAAGCAGGATCGGGTTTATTTTTCTCTTGGAGAGGGGGGGGGGGGCGATCGCAAGAAAAAACAAGCTGCCGACAGGGGGGGGGAGTGCCAGCAGCGTACACATTCCTAATATAAAAGGCAGAATCGGTTCTATTTTCCTAAATTCAAGCTCTTGGGAGGGGGAAGGGCGATCGCAAGCATACACGTTCCTATACCCTATTCAAGAACTAGAGAGATTAATAAAACTGTTACCGAAACCTCCAACTTACCTGCTCCAGTGCCGCAGGTAACTGAGGACTGTCGTAAATCTGTTATTTAATTATATTTAAATATTATAAACTTTTATAATTTTACTGCAACAATAAAATTTCTGATAGTTCAATTTAATTTCTGTCAGATAGCAAAGTATACCTTACAGTGTGTCCTTAGTGATTTATCTTGTTTACGTTTGTTTTTATATATTATTTGGGATTAGTGAGATGTCCAAAAGATGTGGCTTCTACCTCTATATTTATTCCAAAATCGTTAAATCAGGGCATTTTTTCTCAACGAAAAAGTTATTACGATGAATGTTTATGATGCCTTAAGATATCAATATCTAGATACTAATGTTAAAAGCTTTTTTGAGATGTGTTCCACCATGACAGGAGTTGGATAATCTACTATGTACCGAATACAGAAGGAGAAAAAACCCACTGGAATTGTTTGTACTCCCAAGCCACATTCGATCACAGGCAAACCAAGTTGGAAGAAGAGATGAAAACTGCAATAAAAGGAGTTGTACATAAATTTTACTGTGAGAAGCAGATCTCAACCGTCGACAAAATTCTAACTAAAATCAATGAAGATTGGGATTTACCTGAAATTAAAAGAACTGAGCTCTGGAAATTGCTCAAAGAACTTAATTTCGAGAGAAGGAAAGATCTCTCTCAAGTAAAAGGTAGAGTTGCTAGAAATAACACAACTTACAAAATTAGTTATTTAACTGAACTTTTGAAAGATTTTTTTGAATAAAGTTACTGCGGAAAATTGGGAAAATACATATAAGAAAAGAATAATAGAAAATGTGGAAATTCGATCTCATGATCGGCGAGATAGAGGAACCAATTATAATTCATTTGAACAAAGATAGCTTCACTGACTTTGATTATGATTTAGATACGTAAAGTTTACCTGTATAAACACAATTGATTATTTAAATTTTTATTTTTGTTATATTTTATGGTTTAAAGTTGTTTATATATATTTTTATTTTAGTGTGTTCCAATTTTATATATATTTAATTCCAATTAGCCCTGATCTTTTCATTATTTTATTATTGAATTTGTGTCTTTTTCTTAAGCATGTAGAAATAACGTGTTTATTTTATTTTTTTGGAGCTATCGGATTTCCATATAATAAAGTAAATTAAATTAAGATGTTAGTGCAATAGAAATAAAAATAAGCAGGTCTATTTTTAACTGTAACATATAGAAACTAATTACATTTGAATCCCTTTTTAGTGTTTTTAATTAATAATAAAATGACCGATAGCTCCAAAAATTTTTTTATATTATATGGACGAAGTTATTTTTTTATATATGTTTAACTTCTTGTATTTTTGACAATGGGTATTTTTTAAGTATTTAAATTAGAACTTAGAATTTTTTTGAGAGAATAGTCTGAATGTGCCTACAACGGTTTCTATGCCAAAATTAAAAATAATAATAATACATTTGTGGTTTCTGTTAACGATGACAAAATTGTTTATATTTTGTAGTGTATGTGAATTACTAGGAAATCATAAGAAATAAAATAATATTATAAGAACTTTTTATTTTAAGTTTATTTCCGAAATAATATTCTATGCCATAAGTACTTAGTGATAAAATAAACCTCCTTCCGACGCCTATGACAAGAATTAAAATCTTTTTAACATTTCACACTTCCAAATATCCAAACCAAATAGTCCATTATTATAGACCGGTATTTTTTATTATAAAATTTCTAACCCATTCCTACGAAAAATATATGTGTCTAACAGATTTTGCCAAAGACACCTGACTAAAGAACACAGGTGATTTGCGAAGAAAAAAAAAGGGTAAAAAATGATTTATTACTCTCTCTAGTTCTTGAATAAACTATAGTATAAAAGGCAAAATCTGGTCTATTTTCTTGAACTCAAGACTCTCTCCTACTATGATATAGATGCCGTTCTCACAAGATCAGGATCA